>VMDR010017617.1:0-19919 GCA_007922815.1 Macrotus californicus
TAAAGTGCTTCCCAGATAAGGTAAAGTTAAAGGAGTTCATCATCACCAAGTCCTTATTATATGAAATGTTAACTGAACTTACCTAAGAAATAAGAGATTATCAAAAACTATGAATAGTAAAATGACAACAAACTCATAACTATCAACAACTGAACCTAAAAAACAAAAACTAAGCAAACAACAAGAACAGGAACAGAACCAGAGAAATGGACATCACATGGAGGGTTATCAGTGGGGAGGGGGGGGAGGGGAAGAATAGGGGGTGGGAAAGGTACAGGGAATAAGAAGCATAATTGGTAGGCATAAAATAGACAGGGGGAGGTTAAGAATATTATCGGAAACGAGAAGCTAAAGAACTTATATGTACCACCCATGGACATGAACTAAGCAGGGCAGAATGGAGGGGGATAAAGGGGAGAAAAATTGGAAAAACTGTAATAGCAGAATCAATAAAATACTTAAAAATACTCAAAACCAAATGAATTATGCAATAGACTTGCTCTTTCATTGTAGGTACATATATAATGGTAAAGAACATGAGCTATAATGTCAGGAAGATTTAGTTTTGAATATGAGAACTTTTAATTACTACCTTGTGGTGTGGGACAAATTATTTTGCCTCTCTTGGCCTGTTTATAATATGAGAGTGATAATCCTCCCTCACAGGATGATTGTGAAGATTACAGGTGATATTGGTTAAAGGGTTTTACTAGACATTTTCCAAAAAAGAAATACAAATGGTTAATAGGTGCAGGAAAAGGTGCTTAACATCACTAGTCATTAGGGAAATGAAAATCAAAACCCTGACAGATAATCACCTTACGCTTGTTAGAATGCCTATATTAAAAAAAAAAGAAAGAGATAACTAATGTTCATGAGGATGTCAAGAAAAGGGAACTCAGGTGCACTGTTGGTGGGAAGGTAAATTGATACTGTAGCCATGGAAAGCTGTATAGAAATTCCTCAAAAAATTAAAAATAAAACTACCATATTATCCAGCAATCTCAACCCTGGGTATATATCCAAAGAAAATTAAATTAGGACCTTGAAGAGATATAGCTGCATTATCCGCAACAACTAAAATATGGAAATAACCTATGTGTCTGTCAATAGACAAATGGATAAAGAAGATGTACTGTATTTATAATACACACACACACACACACAATGGACTATTATTCAGCTGTAAAAAGGAGATCCTAGGTAAATCTGGAGGGCATTATGTTAAGTGAGATAAACCAGACAAATAAAGGCAAATATTGTATGATATCACTTATATAAGGAATTTAAAACAAAACAAAACAAAAAGCTAAACTCATAGAAACAGAGAGAATAGTGGTTGCCAGGGACCAGGGAAGGGTGAAATGGGGAGATGTAAGTCAAATGGTAAAACTTTCTCTTCTAAGAAGGATAAGTTCTGAGGACCTAATTAATATATAGAATGATGACTATAGTTAATAATATCATATTGTACACTTGAAATTTCCTAGAGTAGATCTTAAGCATTCTCAGTACACACACACACACACACACACAAACATTAAATGAGATAATGTTTATAAAGCACTCAGCTTGTTGCCTGCTACATAGCAGGATCATTTAAATGTCTATGTGATGTTTACAGAGACATCATTTTCACTGTGTTCAACCTTGGGATCTAGAACATCGCCTTCCAGACCTTTCTGCAGTGATGGAACTGTTCTATATTTGTGCTATCTGATATGTGTCTATTGAATCCTTAAAATGTCCAAATGGCATTGCTTATCCTACAAAATGACTGATTATTATTATTTTTAATCCTCACCCAAGGATATGTTTTATTGATTTTAGAGAGGAAAATGGGATGGGAGGCAGAGTGGAAGAGAGAAAGGAAGAGAGAGAAACATCAAACCAAAACCTCTTGGTGTGCGGCACAAGGCATTAACCGACTGAGCTAAAACCGTCATGATATGGTGTATGCTATAATCATAAAAAATGGTTTTTTTATCCTCAACAAACCAGGTCAATTGAAGTGATACACAAACACATAAACACACACACCCTTAAAAGGAATATTTTGGATAAAACTTTTTGAACCAGATTACATGGATAATTATCTCAATCCTTGCTTTTGTCTTGGTTCGCTAGATATACTACCCTCACACTTGCGGAGGAGTGCCTGGTGGGCATTTCTCATCAACACCGCACTTACTCCTGCTGAGCCCAGTGGGAGTGGGCTATTTCAGTTCTAAGAGGGTTAGAAGCCCTCAACTCAACAGTGCAGGCAGCTGCAACCCATTGATCGGAATTGACGTGTGAGGTAAAGCCCATTTCCCACTCTGGATTTAGACATTCTTTTAAGGGAGTACTTGGGCAATCTGGAAAGAAAAATATCAAGTTATCTAATTAAAAGAATATATTTAAAGTTATAGAATTTTAGAGCTAGAGAAGACTTAAAGAGATGTCTTAATTTTCTAGGACTTGAGTTACTTGAATACTCACAAATGTACCTTATCTGCTGTATGTCTGCTGATTTCCCTCTAGACCCAGTGCCCATCCTTCTTTGCCCAGCTCTGTGCCCTGGTAGGCTGACCTGTGGACTTGCCCTGGGCTTCCTGTTGGAATTGGTCAGTTGGAGGCACCAGCAGGAGATTTGGAGATCAGACAAGAATGAAATTAGGATATTTCTTCCCCTAAATTGCTTCCTGTGGGGACGGTGTGGGCTGTCTGGATCCCAACACTGTGAATTGTATCTCCTGCCTCCTGTTAGGGACCCCCTCCTCAGAATTCTCTCTCTCCTTAGAAACGGCTCTTCTCCATTGCCTCTCAGGCCAGGGATAGTAAGAGGAGCGCGGCTGCTGCTAGCCCTAGATGCCACACTAGTTCGTATTTCCCCATTCCCTGACCACTTCTCTGAAAAGTCTCTTTATCATAAACTCTTCTCCTATTACACAATTTGAGTGTGCCATTATTTATTTTCTGCCGGGACTTTGTCTGATATATCTGTGAAATAGTATCTGGATGTCTTCTCTCTGGGCCTTTCTTCCTAGAGGCAGTTGCTGCAGGGATAATTTAGGACATTGCTTTTTTAAAGCAGCTGTTTAATCTCACGGCCTTATCAGACACCAACTCAGACCCCTCTGGGGTGAGTCATTCTATTTGTGTGGGTGGGGTTAGTTCAACTCCCCAAAGTGTAAGATTGTCTTGATAATGATGACAGAGAATTTTCTCAAAAGTCCAAGTCCATAGCCCCAAATAAAATAAACAACCAAAAAAAAAAAAAAGCCTTGTGCATTTAGATGCCTTGGGCAGTGACCCACAGCTCAGCCCCTCCTTCTTGGGAAGGATGTGGTCAGAGTACTGTACACGGTTAAGAAATTTCCCTTCTGAACCTCTTCATCCTGTAGTTTGGTGTGGATGAAATTAATCCCAAGTAATACCTAGACGTTGAGATGTTATGTGTGCAGAATTAGTAAAAGAGTTTTGGAGGAATCAGGATAGCACGTTATTTTTCCTCTGCTCCAAAGATGATTAAAAATGACTCTCGGCAATACTCCCTTTATTTTGGTCAGGAGCAGAAAAGACTGGCTCTCTATGGCAGTGGTGATGGCAAGTCATCTGAACTCTTGCCTATCCAGTGTAAACATGCTTGTAAAAGTGCTAGATGTCCCTCCTCCCCCAGACCTGATATATCTTTATTCCCAGAAGTTCTGGCACAATCCCAGAAATTCCCATTATTAGGATGATACCTTAAGGGTATTACAGAGGGATCCGTTTTACTAGTTTAAGGCATCATTTTGTGGAAAATGGGCAGTACACATCAGTTGGTTGACATCTTGGTGTGATTAACCTATTACCACCTCGGTTCAAGTGCAGGGAGAATGGGAAAATGGGAGTCCTGCTTCGGAAGGAGGTAAGCAAAGGAGTGAGACCTACAGAATCACTCAAGAATGGCAGGCTTGTTAGGGACAGCCCAGTGGTGTAGTTGGTGACAACAGAGGGCACTGGATGCCTGAATGTGTCTGGGTGTGATTAACACTGTCATGAAATGAATTCTGTCCAAACATGACAATACATTTATTTTCCTGTTCCATTCAGAATGTGGCTAAAAGTGATTCCAAATAGGAGACTGCCACAGGCTGCCTAAGGATGTGTCTGATCTTGAAAAACTAAACCATTATGATAAAGAAGGAGCCATAATGCCAATCATCTGTCAATCTGACTCTGATTGTCAGTGACTGAATGAAGTGTTATATTGATAGGAGTGTGAGGCAGCCTCCAGTCTCAATGAATACAAATGACATTGTAGATTAACGCTGGGCTCATGGGTTTGGACTTGGAGGTAGGGGGAGGTGATATAAGTGTCACATGTTTGCCAGGTTCAGCAAGAGCCTTTTTCTGCTTTAATACATAATCAAAGTGTAGTTTCTGGGTGTTCAGGGGCCCTAGAATGGCTTCAGGAATCCCTGGTCCTGCCCTCCTTGGAGTTTACTGCCACTGGATACGTTTATAAGAGCTGTGAGTTCCTAGCACAAAGAAGTTAACATTGAAGCACTTTTTTATCTCAGATGGAAAGCTTCCTGAATGCTTTAGGCTGAAACAAGGGCCGCCATGTTGGACCTGAGCAGGATCTGATGTTGAGCTCAGTTCAGATTCAGAGATGGTGAACTGGTTTATCCAAGGAAATTGTAGAGAGAAGCCCACCTGCTATGAGGCCATCATTGATCAATCCATTCAATTCTGTGGTGCCTGGAGAGAGACCTGTGCTTTCCAAACCCAGCTCCCAGCATAATCAAACCCCCTTGCAGATGCACCTCCCCCAAAACAATTATGCAGCAGAGATGTCAGCTTACAAGGAGTATATATGCTTGAAACTTTTCACTTCTTCCCATGATTAAGTCTTTAGTTTGGGTTAGATGCTAGTTGAGGGTTTGGGGATTTAGGCTGAGGCCTAGCGGGCCAAGAGGCTTGGCCTTCAAAGGGAGGAGCTGATAGCACATTTCATGTGCTTGTTTTCTCATTTCGTACTTCTGAACTAGGTCAGTGCTGGGAAAAGCCCTAGGGGTCGTCCTTGACTCCTTTTTCCCTCACATTCTCCAGCCAGCTTATCAGACAGAATATATGCTGATATGACTACATCTCATCAGCCCCGCCGCCATCTTTCCTTTGGTCTGCTGTCACAGATTCCTATCTGGCTCCCCGCAATCTGTCCTCCGCACATATTTTAAAAAGGTGAATCACTTCATATAATTCCCCTGCTTAAAACCCTTGAAAGGCTTTCCAACACACTTGGAGTCCAACCAAAATGCCTCACCACAGCCTCAGGTACCCACAAGATCTGTGATCTGGCCCACTCCTGTTTCTTTGGCCTCTATTCCTCCACTCTACAATTCCTCTCTCAATCTCTTCCAGCCACCCTGCCTACCTTCTGTTCCTCCATCTCGCCAAGTTCATTTACACCTTGGCCCCTTTGCCAGCTGTGACCTCCCCACTAGATCTCCATATGGTTTTCTTCCTCATTCACCCAGGTCTCCTTCAAGTGTTACCTCTTCCCTTGACCCCTTTATTTGAAGTGACACCCCTCCCCAACAATGTTACTCCCTCTTCTCTAAGCTTACTTTATTTTTTATGGTGCTGCTCATTACTACCAAATTGTATGTTAAATAATTCTTTACTTATTTGCAGATTGTCTTGCCTTCTCCCTGGAATGTAAGTCTTTGAGGGCAGGTAACATACCTAGAAGAGTTCCTAGAACATAGTAGGTATTCAGGAAATATTTGTCAAATGGTTGATGGACTGTTGAAAATAAGGGGTCTTTCCTAGGTTGTGGGATTGCCTGTCAAGCCATGTGGAGGACCAAGGTAGTAGTGCACATGGACAGGAGGTGGAAATCCATGCTGCAAGGAGTGTGGGGCCTGAGACCAGGACCAGCCAGCTGGTGCTAAGGGCTGATGTGCGAGCCACAAAGCAGGGGAGACTTCAGAAAGTATAGAGCTTCCAGGGAATTGTGAGTCAATGGTAGAATCCAACTGAATGATCATGACAGCAGCTGGGAGTTCCTAACACAAAGAAATTAACATTGAAGCATGTTATATCTCAGATGGAAAGCTTCCTGAATGCTTTAGGCTGGAACAGGGGCTACCGTGTAGGGCCTGAGCAGGATCTGAAGTTGAGCTCAATTCAGATTCAGAGATGGTGAACTGGTTTATCCAAGGAAATTGTAGATAGAAGCCCACCTACTATGGAGTCATCAGTGATCAATCCATTTAATCCTGTGCCTTCCAAAACCAGCTCCCAGCACACTGTAATGAACCCCCTTGTAGATGCTCCCCCAAAAAGCAATTATGCAGGGAAGATGTCATGGTGCTGATGGTCCCCCGGAGACCAATGAGTTCCATGGCCCACTCACTTCTCATGTCGGGGAACTCCACTCAGCAGCAGGGGCCTCTGCACTGGCTGGGATTCCCCGCTGCAGCTGCAGCAGCCTTTGTGGGGTTGAGCTGCCAGCTACTTTTCAGATTTAGCACACAGCTTCATGAGGAGGCAGAGCTGTGTTGCTTCTGGTGAGAAGCAAAGCCAGTGATGCTGAAATATCTGGGAAATAGCAAGATTCTTTCTAGAGGTTGGAAGCAAGTGTCCAAACTGGGAGTGTGGCAGGAACTAGCCTTTGTGTGCCCCTGCCCCATTCTCAACTCTCTTTGTACATTCCTGGGATCTCTAGAAAGAAGTACATTGCTATCTGTCCATAACGCAGCTCATCTGAGGCTAAGAAGAAAAGAGGTTTGGCATGGCTTTGAGAGGAAGTAAGGTAAAGATTCTTCTCTCTCAACCTACTAAGTAAACCACTTCTGGCTTTCATGACTCAGAAACCACAGACCCCACAGCCAACATGCATCTATTCATTCTTGTCTTGCAAATATTGATTGAGAGCCTATTGTGTGACTAACACAGTGCTTGGGCTAAGGACGTAATGGTAAAATAAGATTCACCATCTCTCCTTAAAAGTAGTTAATCCCATTTTACATTGCCCAACAGAGAGGGCAGCATAACCCAGCAGCAAGGAATGCAAGCTGAGTTTTACCACTAACCAGACCATGTGACCTTGGAAGAGTCTCTTCTCTCTCTGAGTTTAAATTTTCTTATGTGTATTTCAAGGAAATTACCCATGTTATTGTATTTAATAAAGTAGTGAGTAGCAAGTGTTAGGCCCACATTTCAATAAATGTAAGCTCTGATTCTGGTTATGCTTTTGTGATAAGAATTAGTAGTGAATGCTGTGGGGACACATTTATACATCAAAATATCATGTTTCTGAGCAAATATATTTATATTCAAGGCCAAACCTAGAAAAAAAAATTAACTGGGTGTATTGTTTTTCTGCTTCTTGCCTGAGAGCCTTCTATTCAAATCTATCTCCTTCCCTCTTTCTTGGAAGTCCTGTGTGCTCTGAATTTCCCTCTTATTGTCCCTCAGTGTATTGATGGACTTGAAGGAATCTAAGCAAGATCTGCACAATACACTGCCATTGATTTAAAGAACTGTCCTTCCTGGAGGTGTTCACGTCTCACCCAAAGAATGATGTCATTTCTGGTATCAGTAAGAACTGCCTTTTCTGAACATAATGAAAGGGTTTGGTATTTGAGCAGGTAGAGACAGACAGACTGATGGAATAGTTCCAGAAACACACTCATGAATCCATGGGCACTTAGCTCCTAACAAAGATGGCAATACAAAGGAAGAACTCTTCAATTGCCGGGACCATGGGCTGTGGGGGGAAAAAAATCCCTGCCTCACACTGTATACGCAAGTAAATTCCAGATGGAATTAAGACCAACGTATGAGAAGGAAGCTTTAAAACCTTGAGGAGAAAAAAATAAAGATTATTTTTCTTTTTCAAAAATAGGGAGTTTTTAAGCATAGGGAACTATGTCTAAAAGACATACACCAAAAGAGAAGTTTTAAAATATGATTAAACTGAAATACTGCTCTTCTGTACCAACAAAGACACATTAACAAAGTTAAAGTATAAGCTGCAGACTAAAAGAAGCTATTTATAATGCCTACAACCAACAAAGAATTCTGAATAAAATTTATTTCTTAATTTCCAAAAATCAGTAAGGAAAGACAATCTAAGAAACGTGGACAAATACTGTGAGCCGAACAGTCACAGATAAAGAAAGAAACTCCAACTCATTAATATCAAGGGAAATTCAAATTAAAGCCATCGTGTGATGCCATTTTCCACCTCTGAGGCTGGCCGAGTGACAATATTTGATGCAGCTAGTTCCAGCAACGCTATGGGGGACAAGCATTCTTGCACATTGCTGGTGAAAGCATAAATTGTTAAGACTACTCTAGAGAGCACACTGGCATTATCTACCAAAAGATCCAGCAATTCTACCTCTAGGCATGTAACCTAGAAAATCTCTCACACACGTATACAAAGAACGGGCACAAGAATATTCCTTGCATCATTATTTGTAAAGGCAAACAATTGGAAATAGTTTAAATGCCCATCAATAAAAAGATGGACAAATACATTGTGAATTAGTCACAGAGTGCAATCTATACAGCAGTGACAATGAATGAGATAGACCTACATGTACTGATATGGATCAATCTTTGAAAGGTAATTGTGGAGTAGAAACAGCAATCTATAGAAGGATTTGAGTGACATGAATTATCAAGTGGCATTACCATTACCACTTAGATAAAATTATCTAAGAATTTTATCTTAGATAAAATTGTGAAAATTATCAAACTTTATATCAAGAATATATATATGCATATATTATATGCTACATTATCTATTGTGTTATATGTGATATTATTAAATATTATATATGTAGCTTATATATTTATTGTATATGTACATCTAAATCATACATATTTTTAAAAACACATACAGGTTGTTTGTGTAAAAAATACAGAGTGAAATCATCAAATGTAAGCATGAGCAAAACAGATATCCACTGAGGGAGAGTTTGGAGATGGAAGAAAGAAATGGGGATGGCATGGTGTGGTGTGGAAGGACTAAAGAAGATTTGGACCAGCCAGACAGAGGGTGAGGAGGACCCAGTTTGTCTACTAGTCCCTACCTCGGCTCTCCTTAGCCAGTCACCAGTTCTTTCAACATTGCCCAAGTCTATAGCACACGGGAGCAATGCAGGTCTCGCTGACCAAGGGTACCCACATGAAGACCTTGTGATGACCTTGAAGAGGAAAACATGATTGATGGATATATGATGAATTAGACCTTAACTGGGAATGCAAACTGTGGTATCAGCAGCTATTTGAGGTGAATTGTTCAGATTCGATTTATTCCATCTGGTGCATTTTTCTACCATCTGCCTTGGATTAGGTACTATGCAGGCCAGAACATAAAATGATCCCCAAGACGCTAATGTATCAGTGGTACTTAGGGACATAGCACATCTCCCTATTTATTCCCAGCTTTAGGTGAATGACAATGATTACCTTCACTGCATATATACCTCTGAGCATCAGAAAATGGCAGAGAACAACTGAGCTATTGACTATAAAATAAACAGATATTTATAATCTATGTCCCAAAAGCTCAACAAATCTTTTAAGAAATTTGTATTGATATTGCCCTGAAGGTGATGCTTATTGGATCAATACACTTATAATTGATTCCTTCTCTCTATATAAAGATATAGGTATAACTTAAAGTCAGGATAGTTCAGATTCTATAAAGTATCCAAATCACTCACTGGTCCATATGTTCAGTGTCTACCATGTACTAGGTGCTAAGGATAAAAGATGAAATGATAAATTGTTTCTTTCCTCAAGGAAGTAAGACACTCAGATAATTACACTCCAGTGTGCTCAGGACAGTAAGAGAAGGGAACCCTGGAGAATGTGGGATGCCTAACTCAGCAGCTGGTGAGTGTATATGTTTGGGTTAGGGAAGGCTTCCTGGAGGAGGGGACATCTGAGTGGGCCTCAGAGGCTGAGTAGGGTCTTCAGAAGGGAAGGGCATTTCAGTAAGAGGAGGCAGCCTGACCAAAGGTAGGGTAAACGGCACCTATTGTTTTATTGTCCACTAATATGTCATTTTTCTTTTCCTGATAACCCCTTGGGGAACTCCCACCTCCTCCATTTGGAGCAGTCTAGGTGCAGTTGCCAGCGAAGGTGCCCTGAAATCCAAGCTCGAGGCAGCTGAGCCAACCTTGCCCAAGAATTTGACTTTTCTGCTCAGTTATCGCAAAGAAGGAAAATAGTTGTTGCGGAACCCTGAACAGAGTGTTCATAATTCTTACTACCTGGATCCAGACCTGTTCTGGTTCTCAACCTTTTCATGCCTGATATTTTAGTTTTTCCTTCAATTCCGTGAGCTATCTCATGTCCTTACAATAAAATCTTTTTTTAAAAAGATAATTCAACTTACAGTTTGTTATACAGAATCAGTACCCATACCTTGCAACTAAAAATCCCTAACTGTTACCAGGGGGAAAATCAGCAGTGGAATCTATAATTAGAAGTTTAGGAAGTTTACTCTACAACTACCTGAGTTCCTTGAGGAAAATTTCCAATCCCTTCACAGATGAGGGGTGGGAGGGACAGAGAGAAGGCAAAAAGAAAGAAGAGACAGTAAGAAAAAAGAGAGGTGAGAGGGAGAGAGAATTCCTGGGGATGGCTGGGGTTGCAGGGTCGATTCCATTTGGCATCATACAAACTTCTGCCACTGACTGGCCTCTGTCTCCTTCCATGGAATAGCTGTTACATACAGCAAGCCGAAGAAAATAAATGGTTTGATACTGCTTCACACAGAACCCAGTGGGAATCCACCAGAGACCACTCTGCCTCTGGAGACTCTTCTACCTGGTTGGTCCTTAGGGCAAAGTGTGGATACAAAGAACCAAAAGGATGTCAGATTATGAGGCTGTGTCTGGCTGAGCTTCTTCAAGCCTACAAGCTCAAGGTCTTACAGTGAAACAATTAAAAGCTCTGGATTTTTCATTGTATTGTAATTACAGCAACAACTCTGGTACAAATTATGACTCATTTATTCTTTAAGGCAGTTAGCATCTGGACAAGGAAACCCTTTTTAGGTTGCAGAGGGGTATTATTTGGTGCCCTCAGAAAGCTGGAAGCTCCAGTACATGAAGGAAGAGGCTTTTGCTCAATGCAGGAATGTGGGGAGAATTACCCTCCTCATAGATGGGGCATCTCATTGCAAATACTTGGGCTCTGACACCTCCTGGAATGTTGTCGGTAGTTACAAGCCTTTATTTTTATTTTTATTTTTTTTTAAGATTTTATTTATTTTACTTTTAGAGAGAAGAGAAGGGAGGGAGAAAGAGAGAGAGAGAAACAGCAATGTGCAAGAGATACATCAATTGGTTGCCTCTCACACACCCTCAACTGGGTACCTGTCCTGCAACCCAGGCATGTGCCCTGACTGGGAATTAAACCATCGACCTTTCGGTTCCTTTCGGTTCACTGGCCAGCACTCAATCCGCTGAGCCACACCAGCCAGGGCTATTGTTATTTTTAATAGTATGTATATCGCTATTATCAGGCTTTAGCTGCAAAATGATCATGGCAGGTTAGCCTACAGGGAAGTACCTAATGAATTTATGTGAATCCTTTTCAATTAAATTTGTTCTTTCTTTTCCATTTCTCTGTTGGAGGCAGCAAAGGAGGGTCCCTTTGGCAGATACATAGAATGTGGTGTCTAAAAGCAAGCAATCAAAATTCTGTCACAGCTCTTGAAGAATCAGGATTTTATCTCTTCTGGTGAGTACTTACATATTTTCAAGTTGCCTCTAGTACACAGGTGGCAACATAAGGCCCGCAGGCCAGATCCGGCCCTCCACCTTGTTTTATCCGGCCCAGCACCTTACTTCTACCCGATGGCAGCACCGAGCTCCTTGCCCCTAGTTAAGGAGTAGTTACCTTTATACAGTCCTAAAATTGCATTCGGCCCTTTGAAGGCAACCTCGAGGTTGCTGTGGCCCCCGGTGACAATGAGTCTGACACCCCTGCTCTAGTATCAAGCACAACTCTTGCCAGTGACAAAAATCTGGGCTTGAACTGACCTAAGCACAGTTTACTCTCTCTGTTCATAGAAAAACTCAAGATGTTGGTTTGGCTTTGACTTGATTTGGAGTTCAAGCTTCTCTCCTCTTGACTGTGCTTTCTCCTGTGTCAGGTTCATTTCTAGGTTCTACCTCAAATCCCCAGAAGTTCCATGTTTATTTGATCACAGGCCTAACCCATCTGAGAGCAAACATTTTGACCCAGAATTTCCTGCCCTATCTCTGAAAGTCACCAGATTGGACCAATTTAAATCACATTGCCCACCCCTGAACAAATCCCTGTGACCAGGGAAGGACCACAATCCTATTGGCTTATGTCCAAGGTAAGGATAGAATCTTATACCCTGGGGCGCTGAGAGTCAGGGAAAATTGATCACCATAAGCAAACCAGCAAACAAACCAAGAAATCAGCACCTCCACAGGAGGAAAGGGGAATAACTTCTGGAGACAAAAATGTCAAACGGCCATTAAACCTCTTCATAGTCTGGGGCACCTCTAAGTATAGTCTGAACACCCCAAGGAAAGCAGAGGAGGTGGGACCTCTGTCCTGAGGTGCTGCCTTCATTTAGTTAGCCCCCCAAAAGTCCTCAATTCCTCCAAACCCAGACATCCACGAGGCAGCCCCGGACATAACCCTGCTGTGAGGGCGTGAGGAGTGAACTAACAGGCAGTCCTGAAAGGAGGGTTCTTTCAGTTGCTTGCAAACCTCTCCAGAAAATATAAAATAGAGTTTACAAATTTATTTTCTCTGAAGGAATTTATGCAATCTAATGGTTTTTAACTAGGCCCCTGAAAACAACTAACTTGAACTCCTATTGACCAAAGACCCTCTCAATCGCCAGGGTAGATTGTAGGTGCTTGGTTAATCATTTCCCACAGCAGCCCTCTGGGGAAAATGCCGTCATCTCTTTTTCTATCCAGGTGGGGAAACTGCAGGTCAGAGGGGTTAAGTTTCTGGGTCCAGCAAGGATTCAAGCCCCATCCTATGCAGCCTCAGAGCTCCCAGCATTGACTACCATGCTCTGTCTTCTCTCCCATCCTCTGTGAAATTACAAAAATGAGAAAATCCAACTCCTTCCCACAAGAGAGTAACAGAGATGAGAAAATATTCCTCTGGTGGTGGTAGGGTGCATTTTTGTATCTTTTGCAGTGGGAAAGGGAGAATAGTTTTCAACACTTCTGGAGCATCCGTTGGATTTGGGCCACTGGGAGTGGAGGGAAGAATGCTTTAGAGTCTGTTTTGACAACTCGTTTTGGGTGGAGGATTTCATAGGCCTCTCGTTAGATCTGGTTCCTGCACTGGGCTGTGCTTGAACTGCAATCAGTGCCATGAGGAGTGCTGGAGATCAGTGTTAGCAGACACCATGTGACTCCCCACCTGCCTAGCGGCAACTCCCAAGCACTAATGAAATGATGCATCACAAACCTGACTCAGTACTGGAGTCTGTGCACAGCAGCCTCTGCCACCCCCGCTCCACAGAGACCACACTTACTAAGATCACTGAGGATCCTCTCGCTCCTAAACCCACGAAGAAATTCTTCTCTGTGCCTTTTTCTGGTCTCCATGGGGCTTAATCCAATGGGCCACTTCCTGATGCTCAGTATCCTCTCTAATAAACAATAGCATCGCTTTTGGGCTATCTTTTCTTCCAGGTCATTTGTAAGGTATTTCCCATAATTGCTAGGAGTTCCTAAGTGTTCTACCTGGGGTTGACAGTGTTAATGGCAAATCAGGACCCTGAGCAGTTCCCGTTGTAGGGAACTGCTCCATGTGTCTGTCCAATATGCAGGGACTCCGTCAGATAGACTCAACAGTAAATCTCGAGATTTTAATAAATGGTCTGACTTCTACATAGAGGTCATCCAACAAGAGTGCTAGACACACAAATCTAGTTCTGACCTTCTTGTTCCACTGTAAACCTGCTATAGAACCATGTTAATATTTTGAACTCTGATGTGCAAATGTTTTGTCATCAATTTAAGGCAAGCACAGTCTATCTTCCTTCACTTAAATAGAACTTAATAAAGGATTAATTAAACAGGTATTGAAGGACTGAACATATACAAAAGGGAATACTAAATTATCACAGAAGGCTTGGCTACAGAAAGTAGCTAAGGAAACAGGGAAGAGGTTGGGATGATTAAGAATTTAGAAGCTTGGAGAAGGAGATACAAAGAATTAAGAGCAAGACTGCAGCCAGCTGATACAGGAGTTCCCAGTGTAGAAAAAACTCTGGACCCTGAAACTAACAACTGCTAAATTAAAGGCCACAGAATGGAAACAAAATAAAGGAAAAGCCTGCAGGAAGGAGCAAGTTCCTCCTCCCTACCTCTTTTGTCTCCTTCTGCCCCCACCCCTCCTCAAGAAACCTAAAAGGATCCAGCTGGCAAAAGTGAAGTGTGTGGTGTGCCGAGTCCCAGCCCCGGCATTGCAGAGCAGGGTGCGGAGGAGCGGATTGTACCCGAGACACAAACGCTTAATAAACACACCTCTGGCAAAGTCCGCTTCGCCATTCACTCTCACTACCGCCTGAACTTTCTGTAAGGAGCATCGTTTGTCCAGAATTTCCATTCCCCAGCCCTGCTGAGTCATTATTCCTAAACATGAAAAATCCAGATAGGCAGTTCCCTCCTGAGATCTGCCTGGGTTGATCCGAGAAAAAGGAAGGGCTGTCCTTGCCAACCGTGTTGCACACACTGCTCCCAGCCTTCCCTGCCAGCACTTACAGTGATGAAAACCCTTCTTTTCCAGCTGTATTTCCTTTGCGGTTTAAGGGCGTTCTGTGTATTTGGTATGCTGGGACGGACTGAAATATCATCTCTCAGCTATGTGCAAACAATACTTAATTTTTTAAATGAAAGCACTTACATTTCTTTGACAAGGTCCCATTCCCTCTTGGAAGAGAGGATATTACATTTTATCCAAACTGTGAAATCAGGTCGGATCTTGAAAATTTTAAGTTACCTATGGCTTACTATAGTCTCATTTCAAACAAGTATTCAATTCAAATCAAGTGGGGTTTTTTTTAAAGATTTTATTTATTTATTTTTAGAGAAAGGGGGAGGGAGGGAGGGAGAGAGGGAGAGAAACATCAATGTGTGGTTGCCTCTTGTGCGCCCCCTCCTGGGGACCTGGCCTGCGACCCAGGCATGTGCCCTGACTGGGAATAGGACCTTTTGGTTCACAGGCTGGCACTCAATCCACTGAGACACACCAGCCAGGGCTCAAATCAGGTGGTTTTATAGTTAGCCACTGTCTAGGTTAAAACACTAATTTCATGGTTTCCATCCATTTCTGAAGGATTCCCCCTCACCTTGACATCCCTTCGAGGACCTTGGGCTTATGCCTCGATTGCAGGGAGGAGACTGAAGACAATTGCTCCCACAGGTGAGGTTACATGAGTGGGAAGGACATTGATCAACTGGAATGAAGCCAAGTATATTTCAGCAGGGCCCAGCCACTGGTGTTTTACTGGTCTGCTCTCAGGTGCTGGTGACGCCAGTGTCCTGACAGGTGGGTCTCTTAGCTCTGAGAGTACCAGCTGCATATTTCTCATGGGGCATGTTGGGTGGTCATCAGTTTTTTGACTGGCTCATACCAGCCTGAAAGAGTCAGGATGCCACTAGGCAACACTGCTTCTTTTGCTGCACCCTTGGAGGGACGTCTCCCAGGACCTACCATTCTCCTCCTTCCAACAGTGCGGTCCCTGGGACATGGCTAGCTGGCCTCCGCTGCTCTGCCATCCTGTGTCAGTCTCAGTCATTTTAGTTTTGGTGTCATTTTTCTTTCTTCCTCTGCTACCCTCTGTTATCACAAGGGGCTGATCCTATAAACTATGTTATCCAAGTTCCTGGGTGTTATTTTGTCCAGATTTAGCAACTGAGAGGGTTGGAGGGTTGGCAGGAGGTTAGAAGTTGCAGGTGGCATTACTGGAAGCCACGGGATATGGTCTGTGGCACGAGCCCCTCCTGGATGGGTGCTCCATGGTCCCTGGCCCTGCGCTGCCTCCCTCCTGTGTCTCTCCATCCTAGAACTAGACTTCATTCCTACTTCGCTCATTTCTAGGTTGTCTCACCATTCCTTGTTTGACCTCTGGCTCCTCCATATTCTTTAAGGAGCCTTAAAGAATATTTCACACGTTATAGCACATATGTATCCGTGTGAGACCTGCCTGTGGCCTAAAGTCTTCAAGACAGTCCTAGAAAATGATAGCATGTGGGGGTAAATCCTATCATGCTAATGTGTTGGATCAAATTTAAATGAGTATTAAAGGGGCAGAAGACATCACAGAAAGGAGGCTTGAATCTTACAGGAATGTGGTTTGCAGAGAGAAAAAACAAAAGTCTTTCCTTTTGTGATACTGTATTCCTGGATCTTTCTAATCCCACCTGGTAGAAGTGACCCCTTTTCCCAATGACCCACACCCCCATCACACTAGCATATGCTTCCCTGAGAATAAACAGTTCTCTGTGGAGAGTCATCCTTTTTTCCCATTTCTTGCTCCCTCACCCTTAATCACTAAAAGGCATTTTGAAAAGCAAAGTGGATCCATGGAGGCTGCCTATGAAAAGTGATTCAAAGCAAAACAAAAACCCAAACTCCACTAAGCTCAAACAAACAAACAAACAAACAAACAAAGCCCGTTAGTTCTAATTCTATATGTTATACAGACATGATGCATTCAATCTGTGACACTCACACTTATCAAGCCCAGGCCTTGCTGAAATCCCTTTAGTTTTATTTTTATTGTCTGAAACTCTCCAACGATTCAATGTCACTTTTCCCCCTCGGAACCATTACTTTTCAGGCTTAGATAGAGATCAATAGTCAGAGTCTGAAATTGGCGTCTTTGGAGGAGAAATATGTCGCGCCACAGTCCATAGATTGGATGGGGCCCCGGTTAAGATAATGGCGTGCTCTTTCATGATCGTGTTCATCGACAGTACCACAAGCATTATTTTATTGTGCTGCGAAGATTCTGACAGTCTCTCGTAGTATCTTATCTATCACCAAGTTTTCTTTTCTCTTCTTTCATACTTGGTTTCTGGAGTGGAACTTTATTTAAAAGGTCCTGACAGGTGGAAGAATGGCCAAGGCCAAGCTATTCTCCTTGGGCACTGAGGAAAGTGGCCAAGTGGTCAAACACCCAAGTCAAGGACTCAGTCTAGTGTCCCTCTCCCCATCCAGGGTATGGCTATCCAACTAAACAATCTTGTTTGGCAGACTATATGACAATGGGTATTTTGATCTTCGTAACCTTGGGCAAAGTTGGCAGGGTCTTCCCTGAGCCTGGTCATTGCCTGACACCTGTCTCATAAGAAGACAACCCTCAGACTCACTTGTCTGAGAGGGAATAGTTAACTTTATTTGGTTGTGCTTTCAATAAATACTTGTTAAGCTATGGCTGGTGTGGCTCAGTGGTTGAGTGCCAGCCTGTGAACCAAAGGATTGCTGGTGCAATTCCCAGTCAGGGCACATGCCTGGATTGAGGGCCAAGTCCCCAGTAATGGTCGCGTGAAAGGCAACCACACATTGATGTTTCTCTCCCTCTCTTTCACCTCTCTAAAAAAAAACAAATAAATAAATTCTTTTAAAAAGTAAATAAATATTTAAGTACCAATAATGTGACAAGTGCTATAAACACAGTAATAAACAAAATTGTTAAAAATTTCTGCCCGTATGGGAATTATATTCATGCATGTGTGCATGTGTGTAGACAATTTAATAAATTAATCAAGAAATTATCTATCTTATCTATCTATCTATCTTTCAGATGGTGATAAATATCACAGAGAAAAATAAAGCAGGAAAGATTGTGATAGGGTATATGTGTGGGAGAAGAGTTGCCATTTTAAACAGAGTGGCTAGGGAAGGTGTCATTACCCAGGTGACATTTGATCAGAGACCTGAGGGAGGTGCAAGAATAACTTATGCAGATATTTGGGGGACAGCAATTGCCAAGTCCTGGGGGCAGAAGCGTGTTTGAAGGACCAGCAAAGAGGCCACAGTGACCCAAGCAAAATGATTGGAGGAGAGAGTGGTAGGAACTGAGGTCAGAGAGGTGGTGGGGACCGGGTTGTCCAGAGCAAAATCTGTTACTGGAGTTCTACTAGAGATTGTTGTTCAATGTAATAAAGGAGCCCACGTATTAATATATCACGAATTTGGACTTAATTTTTGTTCACTGTATTTCCATATAGTTGGTTTCTCTTTTAATCCCATGTATTTTATTTTTTTTGCATTTAAAAGTGTTATTCTGACAAGATAGAAACAAACTCCTAGATACAGAGAACAGACTGATGGTTGCCAGATGGGAGGGGGGCTGGGGGGTTGGGTGACAAAGGAGAAAGGATTAAGATGTACAAATTGCAAGTTATAAAAACAGTCATGTAGACGTAAAGTGCAGCATAGGCAACAGAGTCAATAATATTGCAATAACTATGTATGATGTCAGATGGGTACTAGACTTAATGGGGTGATCACTTTGTAAGTTATATAAATGTCTAATCAGTATGTTGTACACCTGAAACTAATATCAACTGTAACTGAAATTTTTTTAATGAAAAAATAAAAAATAATATGGTTTCAAAAAATAAAATGTTATTCTAAAAAATAATCTATAAACTTCAACAATCTGTCAAAAAGATTCACATCACAAAGAAGGTTGAGACTTCCTTATTAGGGTCTTTAAGTCATTGTAGGACTTCAGCTTTTACTCTGAGTGAGATAATAAGCAACCATTCTGCCTGCCGTGTTGACTAAAGAGGGATAAGATTGGGAGCAGGGAAACTAGTTAAGAAGCTGTGGCAATAATTGAGGGAAAGGGTGGTGGTGGCTTGAACCAGAGTAGTAGCAGTGGAGCTAGTGGGAAGAGGCCAAATCCTAGAGACATTTTTGGGTCATACACATAAGTTCTTTGGCTTCTACATTTCCAATACTATTCTTAGCCTCCCCCTGTCTCTTTTGTACCTACCATTTATGCTTCTTATTCCCTACCTTTTCCCCCATTCTCCCTCCCCCTCCCCAATGATAATCCTCCCTGTGATTTCCATTTCTGTGATTCTATTCCTGTTTGAGTTGTTTGCTTAGTTTGTTTTTGTTTTTGTTCTTTTTAGGTTCAGTTGTTGATAGTTGAGTTTGTTGTCATTTTACTGTTCATATTTTTTATCTTCTTTTTCTTAGATAAGTCCCCTTAGCATTTCTTATAATAAGGGCTTAGTGATGATGAACTCCTTTAACTTGACCTTATCTGGGAAGCACTTTATCTGCCCTTCCATTCAAAATTATAGCTTTGCTGGATAGAGTCATCTTGGATGTAGGTCCTTGCCTTTCATGACTTGGAATACTTCTTTCCAGCCCCTTCTTGCCTGCAAGGTTTCTTTTGAGAAATCAGCTGATAGTCTAATGGGATCTCCTTTGTAGGTAACTGTCTCCTTTTCTCTTACTGCTTTTAAGATTTTCTCCTTTTCTTTAATCTTGGGTAATATAATTATGATGTGCCTTGGTGTGTGCTTCCTTGGGTCCAACTTCTTTGGGACTCTTTGAGCTTTCTGGACTTTCTGGAAATATATTTCCTTTGCTGTATTAGGGAAGTTGTCCTTCATTATTTGTTCAAATAAGTTTTTCATTTCTTGCTCTTTCTCTTCTCCTTCTGACACCCCTATGATTCAAATGTTGGAATGTTTAAAGATGTCCCGGAGGTTCTTAAACCTCTCCTCATTTTTTTGAATTGTTTCTTCATTCTGTTCTGATTGAATGTTTCTTTCTTCCTTCTGGTCCAAATTGTTGATTTGAGTCCTGGTTTCCTTCCCATCACTGTTGGTTCCCTGTATATTTTTCTTTATTTCACTTTGCATAGCCTTCACTTTTTCCTC
>VMDR010017618.1:0-19921 GCA_007922815.1 Macrotus californicus
ATGGCCACCCTGAAGCATCAATGAAGAAAATTAGTAAACCTCTGACCGATTCAGGTTCTGATTTCATCCTACCTTATTTGGCTGAGGTTCAGTCCTTGGTTTGACCAGCTGAGTTCCTGGTGGTATCATCCCTTTTGGTGGGTCTTTTACTTTTACTTCTAGTCCAGCATCTGTAAGAAAAGGAAGGAAACTAACATTTGAGGATACAAGAGAGGGAGGATCTTAAACCTAACCTTATATACATTCACAGGCTATTTTAAACAGTTAAACAAACATCTGAATTCTGTCCTTTTAGGGTGATTGATGTTTAGAGTTAAATAAGAGAAAAGTTTGAAAAACGGCATTGAGATTCCAAACGGGGGTCTTAGGGTTCAAGGACAAAAGGAAGGGCTCACATTCTTTATCTGAACGTATGAAATTATACTAAAAAAAGAAAAAAGAAATCCTCATATAATTAACATTCTCTCACAACATCGGATCAGAGTACCACTCATCATCTCTACCAGTCATCTCCATCACTAACATGCAATGCAGTGTGGTGGTTAAAAACTGGGGTTCTCACATCAGGCTGCCTTGTTTGTTCCCACATCTGCTGTTTGATTCTCTGAGCCTCAATTTTTTTTCATCTATCAAATGGGAACGAGAATAGCACCGACCTCACTGGGCTGTTGTGAGAATGAAATGATGTAAAATATGTAAGGTCTGAATAAAACAATGCTGCATGTGTATTAAGTGCTCAATAAGTGTTAGCTATTATTACCATCATTGTTCTAATGAATTATCGTCTGTCTTTGCCTGTGGTCAAGCAGGCCCCAGCCTACTGACAGCTTGGTCACCTTGGGAGAAAGCTGAGTTAGAAAGGTAGGGAGGAAAATGGATGATTCCAAGTAAATAGGAACCTTTTCCTTCACTTTCATTTGCAAAAACAAATATAAGAGCATTTTTCTTACCTACTTTGTATCAGTTTCCTTCACCCCACTATTATCGAAGATGAAGCCATTCTTGACTCATCTCCACTTCTGAGTTCCTATTATTTGTTATCTCTTGCATGTTGCTACTTATATTCTACTTCACATAATTTTGTTTGCCTGTTTTACTTTGCAATCATCAATAAACTGTTAACACATGATAGTAATTGTCTTACCTAGAACAATGCTTCGCTCAGAACCAACACAAGTTTGCTGAACTTAAGGCTTTATGGGTATGTTGAAATAAAGGAGAGCATAGCAAAGGCTGAGGATAAAGGTTGCTGGAATGATATAGATGAATTTGAGATACCTTATTCCACACAGTTATATAAATGTATGTTCTATACAGTTACATCAGTAAAGTACCTCTCTACCTTCACTGTTAAAACAAACTACTTATATCAGTTTCCCAAAAAATATTCTGGTGGAATGCCAATTAGGATTACTTTTACTTCTGCCCTCTTTCCCTCTTCTCCACATACTAGGGATCCATGTAAGGATTTAACAAAGTTAGACAAGATTCTTTTTTAAAATTTTCATTAAAGTTATTGGGGTGAGACTGGTTAATAAAATTACATAGGTTTCAAGTGTACAGTTCTACAATACATCACCTGTACACTGTATTTGTGTGCTCACCACCTGAAGTCAAGTCTCCTTTCATCACCATCTACTCCCCCTGTACCCCTTCTACCTGCCCCCCCCACCAACTTTTCCTCTGGCAAACACCGTACTGCTGTCTGTGTCTATGAAGTTTTTGTTTGTTTGTCTTGCTGGTTTGCTTGTTGCTTTCAGTTTTATATCCCACATATGAGTGAAATCATGTTTCTTGATTTTTTTCCATCTGAGACAAGATTAAGTTCAGAACTTCCTGGAATCCCTAATATGTTAATGTGAATTGTATGAAAGTCGAAGATGACACTACAAATACTAAGTTTTCTAAATCACAGGAACCCTTTTTCTCAAGGAGCATCAGTAAAGATAATGTCACAAGAAATTCATACTGATAAACACTTGAGAGTTTTCTTGTTCTATTGCATGAATAGTTTAAAACTAAAGAAAATAAAAAAATGAATGCCCCAAATAAAAGCAATATACTTTCCCAAGTTAGTGGTGGACAAAGAGAATTCACTCATTGAACAAGTATTTATCAGGCAGCCATCATGTGCCAGGCACTGCACTGGACTGGGAGACCCAAGGACGAATGAGATGGTCCCCGCTCACAGCCAGGGAAGGAAGACAGATGTACCACCAGGAGGAGGTTAGGCATGCGCAGTTACACAGCAGCCTGGAGGGGGTCACACCTAACCAGTCGCATTAGGGATGGGGGGAAGGAGTCATGAGGGCTACCATGACACCATTAAGTTATTACAAAATTTTAAGACCTTGTGAATATACTAATTCAGTACTCATTATAGAGAAGGAAACAAAGCCCCAAATAAGTTATAAACCTATCCATGTCTGTGATACAAGTTAAGCACAAACTAGAACAGAAGATGATTTTGACTCTAGTTCTTTGCACTAAGTAGCTCCTAACTTTAAAAAAGTACCTATTTCAATGCCATCAATGGTAACATGAATAGTGTAAAGTCCAATAGCGCCTGGAGTCCAATTTGCACAATACGTGCCATCATTATTGACACGGATCAGCATGTTCTCACTGGGTCTGAAAAGAAGTAAGACAAATATTGGAAAACTTACTTTTGGTTGAATACCTAAAAACATCATTAAAATACATCAGCAAACATTAATTTTTTCCTTTTTTATTGTTTATTCTATTACAGTTGTCCCAATTTTTTTCCCTTTTGCCCTCCTCCACCCAGCCCACCCTCACCCACAGTCAATCCCCTCTCCTTTGTCCATGTCCACGAGTCATTCATACATGTTCTTTGATTGGTCCCTTCCCCTTCTTTCCACCACCCCTACCTCCCTTTTCCCCTCCTAGGGCCATCAGGGTGTTCCATGTTTCCTTGTCTCTGGTTGTTTTTCTCGTTAGTTTATTTTCTGATTGCATTATTACAGTAAGTGACAATCTTACTGCCCCACCACAGTAAGTTTTTCTATTTTCCAAAATGACTGAATTTCATTTTTTCTTCCTCACTCTGCGGATCATGACATCACTCCCTTCAGTGAGAAAACAGAAGCAAGAGGTGCAACCAACGTTGCAGGCAGATTAATAGCCCTGCTTTCCTCTGTCTTCTCTCCGGTTATAATGAAGAAGTGTCCCGGGTCTCACCAAAGTCAGCCCCTCCTTTGTGCTGTGAACCTCATTCCCTTAGCACGTCCTTGCTACAATTGCTTCTCATCCCATCAAGTTCTCTCACTTCTGGATTATTTCTATTTGTATTTCATCTCTGTACAAACAAACCCCAGAATCTTTCATCTTATCCACCTCCCCTTGATATTACAGCCCTTTCAAATAAGGTCTCATATCTCCTTTCCTACTTATATCAAAACTTTACCTAAAGAATTGTCTATAATTACCATTTCCATTTCTTTATTTCCAATTTTCTTCCACAAGTTATCCTAACTAGGTCTTTGTTCCAAATGCTTCATTGCTACTGCTTAGGTCAATGTCATCAATGGCCATTTCTTTGTCCTTAGCAGTCTCTCATAACACTTGATAGCTGACAACTCCTAATTTCATGAAGTGCCTTCCCTTTGTTTCTGCAACAGTCTCCTAGTTTTCCTCTAATCCACTGGCCATTCTTTCTCAGTCTTTTGTTGGCTCTCACTCTTTTGACTATAACTCTGGAATGTCCCACTATTTGAGTCTAGGTCTTCCTTTTACTTTGAATAGCATCTCTCTAGTTGATCATTCACCTATTCCTCAGTTTTAAATACCATATCTATATAGATGACCTCAACATTTATTTGTCCCCCGAATTTCAAACTGGTATTTCCAGTGGCTCTGGAAACAACTCTACTTAGGGAACGAAGAGGCATCTTGGCCTCTCAATTATGATGTACCCAAAGAAGAACTCTTATTTCCCACTCACTCCACCACCCACCGAAACAAAATAGAACACCAACACCAACAAAAATACTAGTGAATTTCTCAGGCTTTTTGATCTTTGTAAAAATCATTATACCAGAGGTCAACAGCATTTTCTGTAATGATACTTAGTCTACTGTGCCAGTCTTTCACAATTACTACATTATAGTGGGAAAGAAGCCATAAACAATATGTAAGCTAATGAGCAAGGCTATTATCTAATCCAACTTGATTTACAGAAACAGGCCCGAATTGGTCTACAGGCCAAAGATGGCCAAGCCCTATACTGCTGCTGAAGCTGTCGAAATCTGCAATCATTCTTGATTCTTCTCTTTTCTTCACCTTCTATTTCTAGCTACAAGGTTGTTGGCTTTATCTTTTCAGTAGATCCCAAATCCATGCACTTCATCATTTCCACTGCTAACTCTGTTTCACTCCTACTCAAGTCACTTTACAGTCAAATTCATCTCTGTGTTCTCACTCTTGCTCCCCTATAATTCATTCTCCAGAGAGAAGACCAGAATGATCTTTTAAAACTATAAATCAGGTTATATTTCTCCCCAGCTTCTTTTGGAAAACCCTCCAAACAAATTCCCTTAGAAGAAAATTCAAACTCCTTAAAATAGCCTACCAGTTCCTATAAAATAAGGCCATTACATAGTTCTCTAATGTCATCTTTGATCATTTTCTTTTTTGCTCATTATTCTACAAACTATTTTTCTGTTCCTAAAACACATCAAAAGCTCCATCCACCCCAGATTTTCTCTGCCTAGAATGAACTTCCCTCAACCCCATCACTATCAATAACTTTATTTATTATTACTATTTTGTTTACTTATTTACAGTTTGTTTCTCCACAGGAATAGAAATGCTATGAGAATCAGCACCTTGTCTATCTTATTTTTAAGAATGCCAGAGCCTTTATCAGTATGTTCCACAGAGCAGATGCTTAACAGTGTTTGAAAGAATAAATGTGTTTACTTAGCTAAGACTATTTTAATTAGGTTTAAAATGCCCAATGCATATAAAAACCTACTTACTGGCAAATGGCCCATTAGTTCTTATTTAATATGCTATACATCTATATAGTTCACATTTTTTATTCACTTATTATATTATCCTTACCCAAGGACATTTTTCATTGCTTTTAGAGAAAGAGGAAGTGGGGAAGAGATAAGGAGAAAGAAAAATTGATGAGAGAGAGAAACATCGATCAGTTGCCTAATGGTATGTGCCCTGACTGGGGATTGAACACGCAACCTGGGTATATGCCCTGACTGGGAAGTGAACCTGCGACCTTTTGGTCTATGGGACGATGCTCCAAACAACTGAGCCACACCGGCCAGGGCTCATATTTATTTTATAAAAATTATATGCTTCCCCTGTACAGGCATTTTGCGACTAAAATTAAGCCATTGATAAAATACTACTTCAAAATCTATCTAGACTCTGAATTAAGACTCTATTTTGCATTCAGGCCAGAATAAAGCCATAGTAACCTATTAGTTTCTAATTAAGTCATGTGATACAACACAATAAAATGTATAAATAGTTACGCTTTTACTGAATCACTTTGGAGCTTTTCCTAAATTCTGTGGAGGTGATCTCTCTAAAGTACAATCCACCTAAAATTTTCTTCCAAGCACCTATTTTAAAAAGTCCTTCTCCTAACCAGTAAATAAAATATTAAATAAAAAACAGTGCTTAGATCTGAAGTTAACGGAATTACTCAGGTGCTGAAAGATGAAGACCTCATAATCAAAAGCACATCGAAATCGCTCTGCAACTCAGTACATGAAGGAGCAAAGGAGGCAAAAACAGAAAAAACAAACTGCCCCTAAATAAGCCAAATGATACGTTTTAGATATTATTCTTTTTCCATTACCTTATTATTATGTAACATTTTGGTAGAATTGTAGCTGACATTGTACCTGCAAACCTACTTATCATAAAATTTGTAGTGTATTTCTACCGAAAATTTTATAATACTATAAAGTATTTATTTATGGAAAATAAAGTTGAAATGTAGGATGATTTCAGTTGCAAGCAGTTGACAATACATGTTTTAGAGATGCACTGAGGAAAGGATCCTTACCTCTTGGGAGTCGGTGATGCAAAACGTAGCTCTTCAAATGAGTAATTTTCATAAACCTTTAAGAAAGAGACCAGTAAGAATTACAAAATCATTAGAAACATTCTTTATTAACACAGTAATAGACCATTCAATAAATGGTGCTGAGATGCTCTAACGGGGACAGCTCAATGTGTTGGGTGTCATCCCACAAAGTGAAAGGCTGCTGGTTCAATTCCCGGTCAGGGCACATGCCTAGACTGCAGGGCCAGGTCCCCAGCTGGGGGCATGTAAGAGGTAACTGATCAATGTTTCTCTTGCACATTTATGTTTCCGTCCCTCTCTTTCTCTTCCCTGTTCTCTAAAAATAAATAAATAAATAAATGAATGAATGAATGAATGAATGAATGAATGAATGAATAATGCTGAGAGAAACGGTTATCCGTAAAGGAGAAAAAGAAAAAACTCAATTAGCTACATCACACAACTTACGAAACTAAATTCTGGGTATGTTAAATATGTAAATGTAAATAACAATACCAAATGCAAATTTAGAAGAAATGTGAGTACATTATAAATTTAAATTTCTCTAAAACAAAGACATTATAAAGAAAGGGCAAATATAAGCTTTCACCTGGAAGGAGGTGCTTTGTAATTCACAGAACCAATATGGGATATGTATCATTGATATATATATTTGAAAAATCGATACAAAAGAGGAAAAGAGGCAATACTACTATTTCAGGCTAATCTCTCCACTTGAACTCTAGGTATTTTTCTCTCTCTCTGACTGTCTTCAGGGTTTCCTTCCTTTCAATTGTCTCCTCATCAATATTAAAACACATAAATTTTTCTATATTCAATGCCAAACTCAAAAGTTTTCACTCAATTCCTTTTCCTCTGTTTCTTTTTATATCCAAACATCTTGAAAGACTGTATTCATTTCGCCTTTAGCTATTTTCACTTCCTCTTCATCAATACATCATGCCTCTAAAGCTGCTACTGCCAAGATCATCGATGAACTCACTGTTGCTAGATCCTTTTCAAAAGTTCACCTGTGCAGCATGACATTACTAACCCTTCTTAAACTGCTCTTTCCTTGATTTTTAAGACATGCCATAAGGTAGTTGAGAGTAGTTAGGAAAATCAAATCTGGAGTTAGATTCCCAGGCTTAGATAAGTTACTTAACCTCTCCATGCTTCAGTTTCCACATATGGTAAAATGGGAATAAAAACAGGATATTCAGGGTTGTTGTGAGAACTAAGTTACTACATGTGAAGTGGTGGTAAAAGTGGCAACAGTACATGCCGGTGCTTGTTTATGTCTCACCTCACCTCTTTGGCTGGTATTCTTATCAATGTTGGTGTTTGTGTGTTTTTTTCTTTTCCTTATCTATCTTATAAATCAGTGTTTCTCACAGTTTAGTTGTTGAACTTGAACCACTCTGTATATTTGTTTTATATGCAAATTCTTGAAACTTTCGCTAGATCTAATGGATCAAAATCTTTGAATGACTGAAAGATCTTCCTTTTAAATAAATGCTCCAGATGATTCTGATACAGACTCAAGTTCCCTTCCTTCCTTTCTCTTGTTTTTCTTTTCTTTTCTTTCTTCCTTTCCTTCTCTTTCTTTTTCATTCTTTCTTCCTTTCTTTTCTTTCTTTCTTTCTCTTTCTTGCTTCCTTCCTTCTTTCCTTTTCCTTTCCTTTCCTGTTTTTTCCTCCCTTCCTATCTATCTATCTATCTATCTATCTATCTATCTATCTATCTATCTATCGATCTAAGACACAAATTTGAGAATCACTGATAGTACTGGTTCTCAGAATCTTGTCCTGGAACTTCTCTCTTCACTTGTGGAAGTAGGTATCTAACTTTATGAGTAATCCAAGTGCTGATTATTCTCAAATCTTTTCTTGAGGTCAGACTGTGATAATTTCAGGTTTGTAATCCAACTTCCTTTTGTAAATATCTTCATATGGCTATTTCAGAGATATCTAAAACACATCATATCCCAAACTATTATCTTCCTCAACCAAAACTCTCCCTCCTCCAACTTATCAATCTCACTACTGAAGCTCAAAATGTAAACTTTCTCTTACTCCAACCCCATTAGCCACCAAGTCCTTTTGAGCCTAAATATCTCACGAATCTATTTTGAAAACTCCATAGTCCAAGGGATCAGCATACCTTGCCAGACTAAACTAATCGTTCCCTAGATACTTAAACTAAACCACGGCTCTTGATCTACCCAATCACATTCTCCATAATCCACCATGATCCTTACAAAACACAAATTTAATCGTGCCATTCTTTAAATGAAAACCTTGAAAGGCTCACAACTTCATTCCAATAATGGCAAAATCCCTAATTTCTTCTTAAATTAATGACCATCTTGGTAATTTAGGCTAACATTGCCTCTAAAGATAAAAAGCTGGGTGAAATGTTTTTTTTTTTTTAAATCTGTACAAAGACATCAGGAATCTAAAAAGCATGAAGAAACCAAAAGAGATGAGCCTGGCATTTGGGAGAAACCCAAAATTGAAGGGGGCTGGTTAGGTCCATGCTGAATCCCTGAAAGGCTATGTCCTAAAATTAATGGTAAATTGGAAACAGACAAGTATTTTTATAGGAATTAAAATCCAACTTTCAACCATTTCAATCTCTGATTGGACCAACTTGATCTATTATTGGCAATCGCCTCTAGATGTCTTCCAAAAGCAAATGAAAACCCTCTTTGAAGGAAAGTAATATCATCTTGAAAACTGTCACAATTTTACCATCTGTCAACAGTTGTCTAGACCTATAATTTTGTGCCTAAATTTGAATCACTGAAATATCTACTAAAGGAAGAGTGAAAAAGAAAGTTTTGCTGGTAAGTAAAATAAATTACCTTCATCATCGTTATGGCAATGTAGCGAGCCTCCTTCACTATCATTGGTTCATATGAAACATCCAGCTTTGGTGATGCCAGTCCACCAAAAGTCTTGTCGGTATTAGTGGGTGCAGCTGTTATGGCAGGACTGCCAGGAATCCTTTGAGGTTTCTTGACTTGTTCTTGTTGTAAAGATGTTTTTTTCTGTGAAACAGGAACAGCTTTCACTTCCACCTAACCACGATATTATAAAAACCAAATATTACTGTTATATAATTGTCTGTGACACATGAAAAAGATCAATTTACAATTATGGACTTATAATTCTACAAATACTACATTATAATTGGTCCATCTCAGGCATTCCCCTCAGGGCTTATTGAATAGCGCCAGAATGCCCTTAGGATGGTTCCACAATATGGATCCTGCACATAGTGTAAAAGAGATATATTTTTTGGAATAAATAATCATACACATCAAAACATAAAATAAAAATAAATGTCACCATTAATAAAATATAGAAAAGGATAGCAGAATGAGTCTACATTAACTTCTTGAAGAGACTAACATTAAATTATTTCATCTGGTAACTCAAGTATAAATATGTTCTCACAATCTCCATATATTTTTAAGTGCTAATCTCAGTTTTAGCTGCACTCTTCTGTGGAAGAGAATGTACTCCATTGATAGATAAGTCTTAGAAATGAACACATAAAAAAAATCTTATACCTGAAGTCTAAAGATGTTTATCCTAGTGCAGAGAGAGTACTTTCAGATAACTCCATCACCAACATAAGCTATTTGATCTAAGCCATCTAATTCAACTTTCAAACTAAATCTCTTCAACAGTAAAATGCGGGTATCTTTCATCTACTTTACTGCAGAGATACAATGAACAGAATTGTGGCTTGCTGTCAAGATGACGAAGTAGATACATGAAGCACTCTCATCCCCCCACTGCCACATAAAAATTACAACTAAACTACAGAAAAACCATCATTCAAAACTGTCTGAAATCTAGCTGAAAAGAAGTCCTATAATTAAGGATATGCAGAAGCCACATTAAGGCTAGGAGGAGGGGCAGAGGCACAGCATGGGCTGGCTGGTCCTACACCCCTGTGTGGCAGTTAAAAATCAGGAGGCTTCCCCTAAGCAAGAAGTCTCAGACCCACCCACACCAGCGCCCAGGCCCCAAGCCCAGGGTGCCGTGACTTCTGGCTGTGAAAGCAAACCAGTGGGGATTGTGGATGAGAAATGAAGGGCTCCTGGAGTCCCAGGTGTCCCTCCTAAAGGGCCCACACACGGACTTACTCAGGCTCACTGGCTTTGAGCTCCAGCACTGAGGTGGCAGCTTGAAAAGCACCAGAGACATACAAGGAGGAACTGAACTGTCTGGTTTTGAGGTGAGGGGTAAAGGGGCCAGCCTTCACCCAGACAACAGTGCTGGCAGAAGCCACTGTTCTTGTACTGAATCCTCTTCCCATGGAGCTGGCAGAGGGACCCCATATCAAGTCTCCATTAATGTGGCTAATGTGTGTTTGCCCCACCCTGGTGATTCCCTGTGACCCTAACCCATCCAACTTGTGGGTCCACCCAAGCCACTTCCAGTGGCTTTTCCATATAAAGAGCCTATCTTTGTTCATGCTGTACACTTTCCTAACATCTCTGAAAGGTTCACAAACCCTAAACAAGCAGCATCTGACCCACATGTCCTGTACTTCTTGCTAAACGGTCCCAGGTCTGGGACTAACGGCATCTAGCCTCTGTTCACAACTGTGCCTCTCCTGGGCCCTTCCAAGACCAACACAAGTAGCAGCCATCTGCAAATTGCTTTTTAGCTCATGCTGGGTGGCCCTGGACAGGGCTCAGTTGGCGGCTGACTTTGGCCTGTATCTCTTGGGAGACCCCAGCACCACTGTACTTGGTGGACCATGCCAGAGAACCACCCAATCATCTCTGTAAGTGACACATTCAAGGGCAGTCTCATCAGGCACCAGAGCCCCACTGAAGCAAGTCTTACTCTGTGGGGTGAGCCCTTGCACAGTAGTTCCTTAGTTGTAGCCAAGGCTAGCACTCCCAGCAGATGGACCTGGAAACCAAGCCTTCCCATTAACAGGCCAACAGCAATCAAGACTCAACCACAACAGGAGGGTACACACATCCCAAATGGGGGCACATCTGGAGCACCTGGCTTGGGTGATGGGGGGAGAATGCACCACTGGGCCCTACAGGACACCTATTACACAAGGCCCCTCTAACAAAACTAGGGGATGTAGCAGCTCTACCTAACGCACAAAAACAAACACAGGGAGGCAGGCAAAATGAGAAGACAAAGAAACATTTCCCAAATGAAAAACCAAAACAAAACTGCAGAAATGAACTGAACAAAAATGGAGATAAGCAGAGTTCAAAACACTGGCTATAAGGATGCTCAGTGAACTTAGGGGAAGAGTACATGAACTTCAACAAAGAGAGAGAGGAAACAGCCTGGCTGGGTAGCTCAATTGGTTAGAGTGTCATCCCAATACACCAAGGTTGCAGGTTCAATTCCTGGTCAGGGCACATATAAGAATCAATAAATGAATGCATAAATAAGTGGAACGACAAAAATTGATGTTTCTCTTTCTCCTGCTCTATAAAATCAATCAATAAATATTTCTTAAAAAGAGGAAACACAAATGAAGATAAAAACCATAAAAAGGAGCCACTCAAAAATTAAGAATGCAATATCTGAAATGAAGAATACATTATAGAGAATCAGCAGTAGAATAGATAAAGCAGAGGACTGAATCAGCCATTTGGCAGATAAGGTAGCAGGTAACACCCATTCAAAAGAGCAAAAAGAAAAAAGAATTTTAAAAAATGAGGAGAGTACAAAGGAAAATTTTAAGCATATGAACATTCATATCATAGGAGTGGCCGAAAGGGAGAGAGAGAGAGAGAAAGAAACTGAAAACCTATTTGAGAAAATAATTACAGAAAACTTCCAAAACCTGGTGAACGAAATAGACATATAAGCTCAGGAAGCAGAGAGTCCCAAACAAAATGAACCCACAGAGGCCCACACCAAGACACACCATAGTTAAAATGGCAAAGGTTAAAGACAAAGAAAGAATCTTAAAAGCTGCAAGAGAAAAGCAGTTAGTTGCCTACAAGGGAGATCTCATAAGACTGTTAGCAACTTTGCAAGCCAAAAGGGACTGACATGAAATATTCAAAGTGATGAAAAGCAAGGACCTACAACTGAGATTACTCAACCCAGCAAAGCTATCAGATGTAGAATCACAGGACAGATAATGAGGCTCCCAGATAAGGAGAGATAAAGGAGTTTATTACCACCAAACCAGTATTATAAGAAACATTAAAGGATCTGATTTAAGATGATCAAAAATATGAGCAATGAAATGGCAATAAATATATAATCTATCAAGAATTGCTTTAAGAACAAATGGATTAAATGTTCCAATCAAAAGACATAAGGTGGCTGAGTGGGTAAGAAAACAAGACCCTTGCATATGCTGTCTGCAAGAGACTCACTTCAAATCAAAGACACACACAGACTGAACATAAAGGGATGGAAAAAGGTATTTCATGAAACTAGAAACAAAAAATCAAAAGAGCTGGGATAGCAATAAATACCTATATTGGACAAAAGTGACTTTAAAATTAAGGCTATATATAACATGAGACAAAGAAGGACCCAGCAATTCTACCTCTAGGTATTTATCTGAAAAAACCCAAAAACACTAAATTGAGAAGACATATGCATCCATATGTTCATTGCAGCATTATTTACAATAGCCAAGATATGGAAGCAACCTCAGTGTCCATAAATAGATGAGTGGATAAAGAAAAAGTGATGCATAAATACATAGGAATATGACTCAGCCATAAAAGAGAATGAAATCTTGCCACCTGCGACAACATGGATGGACCCAGAGGGTACGGTGCTGAGTGAGATAAGTCAGACAGAGAAAGACAAACACCAGACGATTTCATATATATGTGGAATCTAAAAGCAAAATCAAAAACAAAATAAAGCAACTAGCAGAACAGAAACAGACTCATAGACATAGACAACATTTTGATGGTTGCCAGATGGGGGAAGGTGGGAGATGAGTGAAAAAGATAAGGGGATTATGAAGTACAAATTGGTAGTTACAGAACAGTCATGGGGATGTAAAGTACAACATAGGAAGTATAGTCAATAACTTGTCATGACTATGCATGGTGTCACATGGGTAGTAATTTATTGGGGTAATCACTTCAGGAGTTATATATATGTCTGATCACTGGGTTGTACACCTGAAACTAATATATAATATTTTGTGTCAATTGTGATTGAAAAATAAATTATTTTTTAAAAAAAGAACAGATTTGCTAAGGCATGTTGAAACATTGAAAGTACAAATTATCTTAAAACCAATACTCAGAAATATTATTCTAAGAATTATAACAAAACATTTTATTTTTGTATGTTTATTTATGCATCAGCGAAGACTACTTGATTCCTAGACAGCCACAAAGTCACAATTTAAATATCACTTAAGTTCTTTATCAGGTATCATCATTCTGAGGTTCATATTAATGTGTTTTGTATTGTGATAAAATTCTTTCTTCAGAATCATTTTTCTGGTGTCACTACTAAGATTATTTTCTATTCAGTTTTTCTCTTTATAATTTGCTTTTTGCATTTGATAGAGTTTCATAGTGGGCATGAAATCACTGCGATGGGGCATGATCTTCCTTAGAAAAGTAAAATAGAAGAGAAAATACCACAGTGCAGCTCTGTGTGTACATATGTATGATACATATTGTACGTAATAAAGAGTATATATACTATTTCATCTTATGCATGTGTGGGTCATGATGCAAATCCTTACGGTATGGGTCACTGTCAAAACTTTAAAGCCACTAGTAAAGCCTGATTTTTATTTAGTATCAGGTTCAAATACTTTTCCATATAATTTTGTTAATGGTCTTAAGACATGTGAACTACATGGCTCTTGTCTTTTCTTTTCTTTTTTTTAACTATGAGTCAGGTAAACATTCCACTGGCATTGCGCTTCTTCATGGGATAAATTAAAAAATGGCCCTGGCTGCTGTGGCTCAGTGGATTGAGTGCTGGCTTGCAAACCAAAAGGTCGCCGGTTCGATTCCCAGTCAGGGCACGTGCCAGGGTTGTGGGTCAGGTCCCCAGTGGAGGGCATGTAAGAGGCAACCATACATTGATGTTTCTCTCCCTTTCATTCTCCCTCCTTTACCCTCTCTTTAAAAGTAAATAAATAAAATTAAAAAAAAAATGTACCAAGTAGCCCTGACTGGTGTGGCTCAGTGGATTGGATATCATCCTGAAAACCAAAAGGTCGCTGGTTTGATTCTCAGTCAGGGCACATGACTGGGTTGCAGGCCAGGTCCCTGTTTGGGGCATGCAAGAGGCAACTGATCGATGTTTCTCTCTCATATCAGTGTTTCTCTCTCTCTCTTCCTCACTCCTTTCCCCTCTCTCTAAAATAAAGTCTTTAAAAAAGTGTACCAAGTAGTTCTAATAAAAGAAACAATGGAGATAAAATTATATGCTCTAATTCAAAGGGATTTTATAACTTAATCAACTCTAAGCTCCAAACAAATCACTTGAGGTGTGGGGGCAGCTGGGGACTGACTATAGAAATTTTCATTCAGTATTGATTTTTTTCAGAAATATAATGAAAGTTTTAAATGAGATATTTACATTAATAGGTTATATCATAAAAGACTTAACTTTATGTGTATGTTCTAAATGTATTTATTAATTAATGTCTTACAGAAGAGGTATCCAAAGAACTATATTCATCAATACAGCACATGACTATTTCCACTCTTCATTCTTTTACGTCTAATTTACTTATTAAGTATCATCATTAGATTTTCAATGTTGTTTCAGCTGTAGAGAACACAGAAATGTATCTGAGTTTTTTAAAAAATATAAACAAGATTTTTAAATGTGTTCTTTTATTGATTTATTCAGTCACTATGTCCTGAGGGCCTCCTTCTATGCACCTAGCACTCTTCACACGGGCACTTTCTTATCCTTCTTGTGCATCCTTATAGCACCTAGCAGAGCGTAAAAAACAAACACAAATATATAACTTGGAGAATTGGGTATGTGCTAATAATATAAACAAGTCATTTAAATAATTTTTTGGGTTCCTCCATTACATATATGCAAAGAGTGTCCTACAAATGGACTTTAGACACTTGTCATTTCTAAAATTTTATTAGTTACAATAGCCAGTGCACAGATGTCTACTACTTTAATTTTTATATAATTACCTTCATATTGGGAACATGAACCACATCCCCATACTGGTCTTTTGTTTGAACAATTATGGTGGTAGGCCAACCACAACGAATATCATCCTTATTCAGGATCAGAGATGTTTTCTGAGGATCAGCATAGGAATCTGGCTGGAGCCACCTAAGAGAAATGAAAAAAATAAGCAAACAAACAACAATAAAAAAGACAGCCATCAATATCTTTAATGATTAACATGAAATTACGCCAAATGCATAAAGCATGTATCAAAATGCCAAAACAACTCTTCATTTCTGATCATATATAATCAGAGTAAGTGTCTTCCTTGGAAATTGTTAATGATGAATTCATTAAAAAATATGTCAAAGCAGGTACGATTTCTAAAATTTAAAAAAAGAAATTTTAAAATCAGGAGACTTGGAAGCAGCCCAAGTATCCATCGGTAGATGAGTGGATTACAACAACTCTGGGACAGTTACACAATGGAATACTACTCAGTCATAAATAGAAGACAATTTTAAATTTTACCCTTTGCGACAGCATGGATGAACCTAGAGAACATTATGCTAAGTGAAATAAGCCAGAGAAAGACAAATACCTTATGATCTCACTCATGTGTGGGATCTAAGGAACAAACTGAACTAACAAGGAAAATGGGGACGGATCGTAGATGAGAGCAGATGACAGCTAAGGCAGGGTGGGGGGACTCAGGGGGTGGAGGGACTGAGAAAAAGGAAAAAGGACTCGTGGTCATGGACACCAGTGTGGGGACTGTGGCTGGAACAGGGTGGGTGGAGGTGGAAGAGGGTATAAGGGAGATAAACGGTTCTGGGAAAAATACAATAAAGATTAAATTTTAAAAAATCAGGAAACTTGGAATTTTAACTATGGTTGATTTAAAATAACCAAGGAAATGAATTTAGGTCAAGTATAATTTGAAGTCTCAAGTCCACTCATTTTTACTGAGGAAGATCTGCTTTAACTTGCCAGCCTAATACCCTAGGAAAGAGCGGCTTCTCTGTAAAAGCAGGGACAAAAATGGCATTGTGCTGGCTTGAGGCCAGTTAGTCCACCTTCTCTTCATTAAAATTCTCAACCATCTTCCCTCATCACTTTCCTTTCCACATAAATTTTCCATATTTTGTGAAAGCCGTTCCTGAATTCATTTCATGATCAACATTCAAGCTGTCTTGTGAGATGAGTAATAATAATTTTGTTACGTGTAAAAATATCCACAAAGATAGCAGGGAGGTTGACAAAAGATTTTCTGTTCTTCTGTAATGACCATTTTAGTTCAGAAAAACTAAAGAGAAATCTCTGTATTTTTAAAATTAAAACCAGAAAGGGATCAGATTTCTATATTGCAAAGTCACACAAGCCAGCATATTTTTCTTTAGCTTAAAAAAAGCAAATAGCAATAAAATAAATGAGAACTCTACAACCTCAAATGATTTGATTTAAATTCCAAATTTATACTTCTATTCATTATAGAGTTGAAAAAACTCGTTATATTATTTATTTTACTAAGATAAAATATAGTAATAAATTTAGGAGTTTAGAGAGATACTAAATATTACCATTCAGAACACAAGTTTTCAATTTCACCATGTACGAGGGGCAACCCCTAAAAACGGAATTATCTTCTGGCAGGCCCCTTATGGTGTATCGGCTTCCCCTGCTAGGGGAGTGCTCTAGGAGCCCATTGTATCGGTGTACCAGCTGGCATGGTTGTGAGAGGCTGCATTCGGCTTCAGTTAATTTTTTTTGTTGTTTTTGAAGACTCTTTCAATGCATTTGCCCATGTCATGATGGGTGATTTACAAGAGCACCTGCACTGCGTATTCAGCAGTTTTTGAGCAAAAATGGCATGATTTCTGAGCCTCACCCTCCCTGTTCACCTGAACTTGCCCCGAGCCACTGTTTTTTGTTTCCCAGATGCAAAAAGTCCTCAAAGGGAAATGTTTTGCCAACATGGAAGAGATGAAACAAAAACCAGCAGAAGCACTTAAGAGGCATCAAAAACAAGATAGAAAGCTTTTGGGAGGTGGAAAACAAGTCGGGGGAGGTGTACTGCATCAAATGGAGAGGACTTTGAAGGTGACTGAAGTTTAAACATGTAAGAATAAATACACAATTAAAAAAAAAATTCCAGGTATTTCTGGGTCCTCTCTCTTATTCCACATATTTTTAAAATAAAAGTTCATCTAGGCAACTTTAAAATAACTAACAACTATCATATTTTAAAAACATTAACTACCATTTTATGCTTCAGCTAGTTCAAAATACAAAAATCAGATTATTTTAGGCAGCACTATGACATCCTAATGACTCCCCTTTCATCTCCTTCAGAAATGAAAATGGAGGCCAGCCCCGAAAGGAAGTAACTGCAGGACTTGGAGCGCATTACCTTGCAAGCCTCCCACCGCTTGACCCGGGAACACAAGCAATGAAGTCATCCAGGAAGGACTGTTCATTGCTTTGGATTTGCAGCGGTAAGTTTCCTTCAAGTGCCTCTAATATAGTTGGTGAATGAGAAAGAGCTAAACCCTTTCCAAGAATACCAGAATGGGTTTTGCACACCTGTTAGGTAAAAGAGAACAGTGATATATTCTAAAATGTAAAACTTTAAATACATGAATTTTTCTACTCGCAATTTTTGATAGGCCTTTCTGGGGAAATAATTTTCTCCCCATGCTCCAGTGTCCCTTTAGCCTACAAAGTAGAAAATTTCCAGGAAGGAAAAATATGGAAAAATACTCCCAGTCCTTTCCTCCCACAAAAAAAGTGATGTATGACATCTGCATGCCCTTGAGATGGTGCATATCCTCCCATTCTAGCCATCTACTTGGCACATCCCCCTTGGTCAGGGCCTGGGCTCCCTCCTGCTGGGCTCCCTCCCTCCTCCCTTTTTGTGCCTGTTATCGGCAGTTCTCATGCACAGGTCCTGTCTGCTCTCTCTGGTGGGTGGGAACCACGGTCTAAACTTGGACAAAAAGTGGACGGAAGCTTGACTGTGGATGCACATAAAACTGCATCAATCTGTCCAAGCCTGACTGAAGTGATGGAAAAGAGGCAGACAAAACTGAAATTTTAGTTCTCACCTATCTGATAAGCAAGCCTATATTTTGGAAAGACCTGCTTTAAAGACTGAAACTCTAGAAACATTTTAATGATTACATAATAAATTTCAAAACAAAATATTTTTCCATAGAAAAGGATTATATTTCTAGTAGTATCAAATTTATATAATGGCAACTTTAGCATTCTACCTTCTATGAAATTGCAAAAATCATGGACTTTGGAATCAAACAGACTCGAGTGTGAATCCTGGCTTTGGACAAGTTGTACTTGTATGCTAGTGAGATAACAGGTTACAGACCTTCCTGAATCTGTAAAATGTATAAACCAGTGATCAAACAAATCTCCTTTCTGGGGCTATTATAAAATTTAAAATAAATAACACATGTAAAATGCATGCTACATTGCCTAAGAAGGAGAAGGTGTTTAATACATGTTAGACAACCAGCAGAACTACCTTACATGCCAAAAGAGTGGGCAATTTGGGACATCATTTTTGGTTGTTATTGAACAGAAGCACAATAAAGACCTCTTTATATTGGAGCTAAATGATAATATATAAACCATAATAATCCCTGTAATGATGAATAATACAAGAACTCTTTAATGGTTGTCCTTAACTAGAATATTGCATGATACTGCTATGTTTTTTAAATGTTTGTTGAATTCAATTTCATTTTTGAATCTTAAGGTACAAAGTTTAACTTTTTTAAAAACAAAAACAAACGCTGGTGTCTTAACATTATGAGGACACCATGGCTCTCTGTGATTAGAGCATAATGATCAACATCACGGACTTGGTCACCAAACATAACAAATTTTGGACTTGGTCACCAATGTCCAGAGGCCAAATTCTAGCTATGGTTGCTTCAGAGCTGCGTGGCTCTGGGCAAGTTACTTGAGTTCTCCTTGCCTCAGTTTCCTTACCTGTAAATGGAAATAAATTCATAGGGTCGCAATGAAGACTAAATGAATTAAAAATATGCCAAGTGCTTGAAATAGTACTTGATAAAATTAAGATTAAATAAATGTTTGTTTCTATTATTACTGCTGTGATCAATTCATCTCAGAAAATACAATGTAAATCACTAGTCGTAGGTGTTATAAGACCTAGCCACTAGCCTCTATCTCCCAATTAGCTGAATTTTTAGACAAGTTGTGTAACTTTTCTAAACTTCAGTTATTGTCATTTTAAGATATAAGAGACAATACTGACCTCAAAGTATAACTGCAAAAATAGAAAATGAAGACATTGTAAACTATAGAGTGCTCTGCAGATATTATTGAGTGACTAACATCTTATTTCTCCTTTTTTTCTAACCGGTCAATAAAACTTACATGCCCACAGCTCTGTAATGCCCCAAACCCCTTGGCACCTGGCAGATGTTCTTTCTCCCAAAGGATTTATGAGTCATTCCAGTGAGAACACCCACCATACAGTAAAGCAAGGGCTCACAGGAGTCCCTCCCATCAAGGAGAAAAATTTTAAGTTATTTACTTTATAATTGCAAATAAATAGAAAGAAGTCTTTAAAGAATGAGTCCTATTTTCAAGAACAATCAGGTATATCTAAGTGAATGTAATACTTTTAAATTAATATACAAGGTTTATCCATACAATGTTTGGGATAATACCTGTAATGCGG
>VMDR010017619.1:0-19917 GCA_007922815.1 Macrotus californicus
AGATTGGTTCCAACTAAACATATCATGACACCTGAAGGAACTTTATAATAAATAACACTTACTTTACCAAGGAAAGATTGATAGCAAAGAGGAAAATAAATGAGCCTTAAGAATTGATTTAATAGGTCAGACAATGGAGCATCCCTCAGAGATATGAAAACAAAGACTGTATTTCAAGGGAAAGGGAGGGGTCTAGTAACATTAACTTAACATGCCTCATTTTTATTAATTTGCATGAACTTTAATATTTTCTCACAAACTGATTGCTTCAAGAAATAAGAATGAAACACCAGCAACAACAACAACAACAAATCTTGAAAGGTAATACAAATTACTGTGGGATCAGACTCATTTCTTATAAAATGGAAACCTTAAGGGAAAACATCCATATCTATAATTTTATGAAACTGATTAGGGTACAAAATTTGCATCTGCATGAGGTTTTTATCTCGCTGCCAACGAGGCACCTGACAGGGAAGAATGTGATGCTATATATACTGTGTCTCCTAGAACAAATTTTAAGCCCATATTTATCATCAGGATAGAAGACTTAATTAAGCTTTGATATTTGTCCAGATTGCTATATCCCAATTTTGGCTTCAGGACCTGCTAAGCAAGTTGCCTCATTGCTATTAAAAACATGGAATAAAACAAATGTTCCTTGGAGACAATATATTCTGTTCCACAAAAAGATGGTAAATATGGTAGAGGATGCAGAAAGTAAACGCACAGCAGGGATGCTCCTAAACTTTCTCTCCTCCTAACAAGAAAAGAAACCATGTAAACACATATATATTTAGGGGTGTCTTTGGTTATAAGCAAGCGAGGATGATGGACAAACATGAATAAAGAACTCCCAAGGGTTTGCCTAAAACTCAGATGAAGCCAGACTTCTTTGGAGTCTCCAAAAATTGTTTGGCTATTGTAAGTACTGCGAAGGTATGTTAAAAGGGTATTTCGAATGTGTGTGTGTGTGTGTCTTAGAATTCACACTGTTGACTTCACATCCTTTAGGAAGACCCCTCTGACCATGTTCTCTGTCTCCAGTTGCCAGGCAAAAGGGGCCTTGCATATGTTCTGATCACTGAACCTAAAGCCCGTGGTGCATCCGCAGCCATTCCACTGACTGCACCTGCAACTGAGCCTGTGAGCTATGTGAACGCTAGTGGGACAACTGCTCGTGCTTGCCATTGGAACCGATTTAAGTAACAAGCATAGCTGCTGACATGCAGCAAGCCCACAGTCACCATCTGTTGGCTTAAACTAAATTCAGAGCTACAGGAACATGTCCAGTTTGAAATCTAGGCAGACGATTGTAAATATTTTAGCCATGGCATTCAAGATAGAATTCTATGACATCCAGTTTCTTTCTCCACAATAAGGAGGCATGGAGCTTTGCTCACATTTAACTAAATAAAGGGCTATGATGACCGTTAGCCTATGTATGTCTTACCTGAACAACCACTGGATAGCCACGGACTTCATTGTTTGTCTTGGTCATAGACACTGCCAGCACAAGGTCTGGGCTCCTCACCAAGTGAAAGGTCCTTGGGAAGACAGGATCAGGCACATTACAAAGCAGTGTGACCAGCTTAGAGCTCCCCTGGTACCACTTATTAGTGTGTTACATCTTGCCTCCGTACATGCTCTGTGACAATGGATGTGAATGCTTTAAGCATTTCTTCCATTTCTATAGTAAGTACGATGTTGGGCTTTCTCATAGAGAGTGCTGGAAGAACACTGCAGGAGCAAGGGGCTCTCCCGCTCTTTCTGGCGGCTGCATAGCTTCCGTGGTCGGGAGTTGGGTAGCCAGTGATGCTCTTCCCTAGCCAGGCACTAGTGTGGTCCCTCAGCCCCTTCACAGCCCTGAGCTGGCCTCATGATCGCCTGCCTGTGGCTCTATTGACACAGATACTGCATGTCCTAGGCCTCTGCCACACCAGTACTCCCACCCCCTTTATGTGTGCATGTGCCCAGCAACCAGTGGTACCCTCATATATGTTCCAGAGGGCTGCTTCCTGCTGGCCCAGCCACCAAAGACTAGGTCTGGTGAGGAGAACCAGAACATATCTTTGCCATCCAGTGGGCTGCAACCATACCTTTTTCAGTGAGTTCTGAATTCCAGCCTTGGGGAGGGGCCCAAGTCCAAGTCTGTCCTTCCTTGCATAGTCTCCCTCAGCCTTAGGGTATCATATAGAATTTATGTGTTTTTTATCATTGTTTAATAATTATGTTAAACATCCCGTTTCAATCACTGTATGACTTCTGTCTCCAGACTGTACCCAGACTGACATACTCTCCTCACCCATTTGATTGTTGTGTGTGGCAGTGTGACAGTGTGATTGAGAACATGGATTCTGGAGCCACAATGCCTAAATTTGAGGCCTGGGTCCACCTTTCAGTAGCTCTGTGGCTCTGCCTAGCAACTCCGTGCCTCAGTATCCTCATCAGCAAAATGGGATAATGAAGTATATCTCCTAGGACTGTTGTGGGAATTAAATAAGTTAATGAACATAAATTGCATATAATATTGTCTGTTACACAGTACTTAGCATTAGCTACTATTACTAATGGTTGTGAGGTTTTTTTATAGATTCCCCTCGATCTTTTTCTCTAAAGGAGCTTCCCCTAAAAATCCAAGACACATAGTGAATATTTTCACATGATTTTATGTTGGAACTAACATAAGGCCTCCTTGGCTGAAAAACAAAATGAAACTATTGAGCTAAAACCCTCAAACTTTTTCCTTGCATTACTTAAAAGCAAAAATAAACCAAATATTCAAGGCTTTTGTCTGTATGGAAAAAGCCAATCAATTCTTTATATGGTGGTGGCTTTCCTGCTGTGGAATACATAACTTCTCCTGAACATAAGATTTAGTAATGTGGGAGGGAGAGAAAGGCAGTAGGTGCGAGGGGATCTGCTATAAAAGTCATATATTTTTTTCTTTCAAGACTGAAAAAATTCCAGATATCTAATTTAAATCTCTGAACATAAGGCAATAATATATCCTCATTGTAAAGAATTTACAAAGTATTGGGAAATGTAGTAAAATTATGACAGAAGTTTAAACATTCCTCTGACTTCTACAACATAATCACTATTAGCCTGAGAGTGCATTCCTTCTTTCTACTGTTAGTTTAATGAAGTGTCCTTTTAAATCCGAAGTGGGTATTCAACTTTATCAAACACCTTTTTAGCATTTATGAAGTCGGCACAGGGCAAGAGAGTGGATATTCTACATTGCTCCTCTCTGCAGCCTCAGCATGTTGCATACTTTGCACCTTGCATTCTTATTGGCACTCAGTATTATTCAAATGAATGGCCGAGTGTATATTTCTACAGTGACCTATGGAGATGCCACGATTAGTTACCTGGCTATCTCTGTTTTTGCTGACTAGAATGGCTAGACTACACGTAGCAACTTCCCCAGGCTCTAGTGCCATGCTCTGCTGTTACGGTGTCCTTTTTCTTTTTCCTTTTTGAATAGTGCAGTTGACTGGCACCCACCCACAGCACAAGGCTTGCATTCTACGGGAAGCTTGAGCTTGTAGGCTTCCATATAAAAGCCCCCATGTGCCAAACAATGAAGTGATAAATTACTCTGTGTCCAGCAGTAGCCAGCATGATACCACTGCTTCTTCCATCAACCCGTTATATGACTGCATATAGTTACTTAATCTCCTTGAGCCTCAGTTTACCTAGCTTTGGAATCATGGAGTTAGGACTAGAAGATTTTTAAGATTGCTTTCAGCTCCAAATTCCATGATGCTGTATTTTCCCCTCTATAACTTTGAGTAGTACTGTTGAAGGGATTTTTATCCTTGCGGGTTTCTTCATATTTCCCTTTAGAGACCAACTGATTAATTCAGATAATGCCATAGTGGAAAATGGCAGATGCCACAGTATCTCAAAAGTTGATACGGACCATTCTTCTGTGAGGCTGGAAACCAAGTGAGTATGTTTTTGGCAACTTCCTGCTGCCTTTCAGTGCCCCCTTGGTCATTTCTTGCCCTTCCAGCCTAGATGATGTGTTACCCCAGCAAGGCCTGACTGACAGGCCTAAAGGTAGACAATTGTCAGCGCAGTGAGAGCCACCTCAATGCTGCCTGTGAGCTACTGTGCCTACTGTCTAACACAAATTCTGAGTCGGCATTTGCCTCCCTCAACTTACTACCTGGGCAAAATAAGGAGGGTCAAAAGACTGTGGTCCAAACAAACAAATTTACTACAGGTTCTGCTACACAGTGCAATCCAAGATCCCCCAGGCCTCACCAGTCAATCAGAACAAATGGGTTTCAATATCCAATTATGTGAAAGAAAACAAAGCAAAATGCCAAGGGAAAATGTGGAAGGAAGCTCGAAATTACTCTCTATGCACACACACTTCTGCCACAGGACATGAATTCCTCTGCATCGTGCCCACAGGTCATCATCAAGATTTCTGCAAACCCTCTGCCAAAGTGTCTGTGGGGGTCTCTGGCCAGTGGTCCATGTGCTTATGAACAAATCCCACCCCGCTCCCCCTCCCCCTCACTGCTCCACCTCTTCTCTGCAGACCAAAGTTTTGGACCAGGGATCAATCAATACCACCATCTCCCACCAACTGTCCTTCCCATCTATAGCTTGACATGGGGAAGCCTCAAGAGGGCAAAGCTGCAGAGGGTTTTGGGAAGTGGAAAGACATTGGAAAAGACCGTTCTCCTTTTTTTATGTTACATGTGGAGAGATTTTTCCAAAGCGGTGGTGGTCACAGTCCAGTGTTTCGCAGTCTGAGGCAAACCTCTCTTTCCATTTTTACCTACATAGCCTTCCTCCATGATATTCAGGGTGAAAAACAAAACCAGCGACAGACACTCAGGAGGACCCAGAAACTGTCCTCTCTTCCAATGCTCGAGTGTTTCTGAGTTAAATTCATTGTGCTTGGCTTTCTCCTGCCCTCAGGTCACTTCTCATTCCCCCTGTGTGTTCACCTCAGCTCACTGGCCATGCTTGAATCTCCACCGGAGCTCAAGTATGATTTCTACAATGATCCAGAAAGCCGAGGCAGTGAGATGCTCTGCTCAAGTCTAGAAATGTAGAGGGGGGAGCACCAACTCTGTTGGGGCAGGGATATTTATCTGTTTTGTTCTTTGCTAAAGCACCAGCACCTAAAACAAAGCTGAATGAATGCATTCTGATCCCATATAGCAAGCCATGTGCAGGGACAAAAGCGTGCTTCCTAGCTCCTCGCTGCAAAGACAGCTTAGCTAGCTAGCTAGGATGAATGGGGCCAAGGAACACACTCACCAGGTCTGTCTATGAGCTGGCTTTTCAGCCCTCTCTCAAACAAGCCCAGCAAGCATTCTGGGCTGGCCGCTGTGCTCATCTCCGACAGCCAGCAGATGAAGGCTAGCTCCTTTCCCGCCCACGCCGGGCCCGCTGCTGCCGCCTGCTGAAGCTTATGCAATCTTTCTGGGCAGTGATTCCTAAGCCTTTTTTATCACATACCTTTTGAAAACCCAGTGAAAATCACAGCTCCTTTCCAGAAAAAAAAAATGTATTGCAAAGATACATAAACACAAATTTTATACAGCATTTCAAAAGATTGAAGAGGCCCCTGGAGACCCACCATATTACACTAATGGTAGAATCCGAAGCAAACCAATCTAAAAACCAAGGAGTTATTTTCTTTCTTATTGAGGAAATGTTCAAACATTCACAAAAACAGAGAGAAATGTGGAAGAAACCACCAAGGACCCAACGGCGATCAACATTCTGCCATTCTTGTTTCATCCATTCTTCTCTGAACTTTATTTTTTTTTTTTTTTTTGGTTTTGCTAGGTTATATTAAAGCAAATATGAGATACCTCCTAATTTTTCTACAAATACTGTATATATTCAAATGATAAGTACTTTTCTTTTTTTCTAGTGTATCCATTAAGCCACTTTTACACCCAATACAATTAACAAGACTTCCTTTATATATGAGGTATGGAGACTGCTTTAAACTTCCTATACTAGTCTCAGAAATAGCCATGTGACAGTGGCTGGCTGGGATCTGGATTCAAACGAGGGCCACTCATTAGATTGGGCACCTATATTTGTGAAGGTAAGAATTTGTTCTCACTGTGTGAGTGGAAGCCGAATCGGTTCGGTTATTTTATGGAAGGAGGGGAGGGGGGGCATGCATGTGGGGCGAGGCAGGAGATTGAGGCATGAAAGCAAATTTTTACAAATGAGGACTTTTTAGAATTCTGCCGTGATCCCTTCAAATCATAAAAATAAAATTAGGTGAGAGTCCAGTTTTCTCTTGACCTCCATGGTCAGTTAAAACTGTAAACCCAGGAAGTCAGATTTCACATTTCTTATCTGAATCAATAGTGGATAATTTGTGTGTGGACCACTGAGCATTTACATTTGCTCTAACTCTCTTTGTCTTCCTTGAGTAGGGAAAAGAATTATTGGCTATGTTAAACTGAAATCCAAAGTCCTCATATACACGCCAGCCTGCTCTGTGGAGACCATGCCAAATCTCTTACACTCCCATTCACTTTTTCATATATTAACCCCCAAATACAATGGGTTCACCTGCTGTCCTCCTTGTGTATCCAGTGTTGATGGCTGTCATTGGCTTTTCTCTCCACCAAAACCACTTCCATGCCCGAGCGCAGGCCGGGACCTTGAACCCCCAAGACTAGCTGAGGACAGGCATAGCTTATAATTTGCCCATCTCTGTATTCAAACTGCTGGTTGCGAAGCTTGTGCAACTCACTCCGCTTTGGAGAAAGGCTGAGACAGAGAAAAATCCCATTAGGTGCAGAAAAGTGTCCCATGCACCTGCTGCACTGGAGACTGCAAGTTCTGTTAGCGGGAGACCCGTCGTGAACCAGATTCACTAATAACAGTGAGTCATTATCGTCGGGACAGCAGAATGCTGTTTGCACTGCCACGCTGGTGTAGAAAGTAGAATTCTGAGTTTCTTTTGTAGCACAAGTAATTGTTTATCCAAGAGAATACGAGAAACTCACCAGCAAAGAAAAAAGACATTCAGTTGAAGAGATAATTTAATTAAAGAGAAAAAAGAAGTTGGAAAAGAGGGAACACATACTGTAAAATCAAAACTAAGAAAAATAAAGGAGTTCTGTTTAAACCATTATTGTTTCTATCCTTTATCTATATAACCCCCAACAAATAGAATATTATTCTCCAAGTTTGTCAATTTTCTCTAACAACTCAGTATCATCAGAGAAAATAATCACTCAAGTTAATTTAAAGGAGTCTCTTACTAAGGATCTTAAGCAATAAGCAAGCTTATTAAACATTCTAAACATCACAGTGCATTGGCAATTAAGTTAATTTATAAGCAGCTATTAAGCCCCTACTATGTGCACAAACTAATGCTAAATGTTGAAGTGCCAAAACTGTGTAATACATAGAGGCTATTGTAATATTAAGCAAAGGTTTAAAGATTATAGAACAACACAAAAGCACTATAGATTCCTGTCATTTCACTGGACATTGGCTAGAAAAAAATTAAATTAAAAAGAAATTGGCGCTGGCTGGTGTGGCTCAGTGGATTGAGTGCCAGCCTGCAAAACAAAGGGTCACCGGTTCGATTCCCAGTCACTGCACATGCCTGGGTTGCAGGCCAGATCCCCAGTATTGGGAGCTCAAGAGGCACCCACACACTGATGTTTCTCTCTTTCTCTTTCTCCCTCCCTTCCTCTACCTAAAAATAAATAAATAAAATCGTAAAAAAAAAAAAAAGAAATTGCATTTCACTGATTTCTTAAAGACATCGGGGCATCGTATATGTTTATCCACAAATTCATTTACATATTTATTCAACAAATATGTAAGCTCTGTGCTAAGTTCTCAAGAGGCAAAGATAGATGAGCTTTAACAGTGAACAAGAAATTACATTGCATAGCTAAGGTGAGAAGAACTTTCCCATCGATACTTGCAAATGCTTCAGTCAAAAACACAAGGAAGACCAAAATGCGAACGTGGATGGAAGTAACGGCTAACAGTAGTGCAAACCCCAAATGAGAAGGTCTTAGACCAGCCAGAAATCTCTAACCGGAATTCGCTGCACCTTTTTACCTGGATTTCCTCTGTGGGTCCACGTTTCCAGAGGGCTTCTCCTCCACTTTCTTCGGAGAGCTGTCACCTTCATCAAGGCTAAGAGAAGCTTCCTGCCAGGCATACCAGGGACGTGTGTGACAAGCCTTCATTCGGAGATGGGCTCTCGCGTGTGAATCTCTACCCAGGTTCGGAAACAAAAACAAATCTAAGAATTCTGATTTGTGCTCCCAGAATTTTCTCTGAAGGACACTGGCAGGTCCGTAAATCATATTTCCATAATGGCGCCTAACATTGCAAATTCATATCCTACTAATACATAATTTAGATCTTTTAATATAAAAGCACAAGTAAAAAATCCCTCAATTACATAATAAACAGCATTCATCTTTGTTAGAATTACTCAGAAGAAAATGAGGCCACATATTATATTGCCAAAATGATAAGATTAAGCCTACTCAGCAGTTGAAGAAATTCATAAGGCACATGGAACAAGGCTCCTTGAACTTACCCCACCAGTGGGTCATACCACTGCCGTCTGGACCAGTGCAGCCTGGATTGCTGGCTTTCATAAAGTTTATTCACTAGTCAACGGTAAAGGAATCTTAACTAACTTAACTTTTCCTCGCGACAGAGAAATCTAGGGAGACTTAAACAGCCCCGGCACATAGGTGCCAGCTTTTGGTAAAGAGCAATGCACCAAAACACTCTGAGTAAACGGTCGGCATTGGAACGACTTCTGGCTTATTAAGACGAAAATGTGCACGGGAGTATAGCTACCCCACAGATCTGTGGACGAGTATCATGTTCCGGGCCACCGTCTAGGGCACTTTTGCCCTCTGTGGGATCATGACACGACAGGAGAACTGCTTGGCTGAAGGCAGAACAGACACACAGCAAAGCAGCAAGCGCATCTGAGCGCTCTAAACATGCGTGCGTGTAGATCAAGTTCTCTGGGGCAGGCTGTGATCACCGAGGGCTGGCGATGGTTTGAGGTCACTGTGAGCAATATCCAATTACCCAAATCTTCAGGGACAGCTCCAGTGATAGCAGAGCACCATTCACTTTTCCAGTGTAACCAAAGTGTTACATGTGGACATGAAATCGGCAGGTAACCATGGCCTTATCCAGTACTTCAACACCAGTGGCTTCACAAATGAAAAATCCCAGTCACTGTTTAAAAAAACAACAGTGCCATCTTGTGTTGAAAATTAAACAACAAAAAACAGCTTTCCCATGAACTCCATTTCTTTGAGGAAAAGAGAAGGGGAAAAAAGTCATTTTTAGTTTTATCATGTTGTAAACAATATTCTTCCTCCAAATCCAGATGTTTCATTTTCTAACTTGGAATTTATCCATATGCTCTCGGGTTTCCAGACAAATGAAGTACAGTCAAGTCGATTTTAAAAGAGCCATTTAAAAATCCATCTTGCTTGATTCATTCGTTTATTCATTCATTCATAAAAGTAATTATTCATTAGTTAGTTACTCATTTATTTAACTAAAATTTATTGAACATCTACTACATGATAGATGCAGACTTCTAAGTGTTGGAATACAGTAATAAACAACAGATAAATTAGGGTTCATGGATCTTACACTATAGTGGAAACAAGAGAGATAAGTGAATAAATAAACAAGGTGAGTGCCATAAATGGAATAAAACAGAATCCTGTGGCACAAATTGGCTGGGGCGGGGTCTACTTTAGCAACAGAATCAGAGTAGGCTCTTCGGAGAGGATGTTGGAGTTGAGGCCTGGATAATGGGAAGGAGACAGCCATGTGGGGATCTGCAGGGAGAGCATTCCGGGCATGGAAAAGAGCGACTGGAAGGGCTTTGAGGCCAGAATATAATTGTCTCATTTGAGGAACAGAGACACTGGTGTGACAGGTATGCAGTGGGCGAGGAGCAAAGTTGTAGGGGAAGAAGCTGAAGGTGTGGCCAGGGCCTGCCTGTCACACCGTGAGGAAAAGAGGAAGTTCCCCACCCCACCCCCAAAATGCCATGCTCTGAAAGCCTTGTCTTCCAAAGAGCATCCAAGCAGAGGTTAGCGCTCCCAGTTTCTTTTTCTCTGTGCTTCTTACCTTTTTTATTTTACCAGAAGTCCATACCTAGGACCCAGCTATCCAAAGGGTTCCTTCCAGATGTATGTTCTTAGCCTCTTGCTTTACAGATGTCCCTTCTGAAATCATCTTTCTTCCCAAATATGTGAAAACTGCCTAACAAACACACCTATGAAAGTCTAGGGCAACCTTATAGTGACTTTCTAATGTAAGAGGATCTAGAATCAAGTCATCAGAAATGGTTCAAAGAACTAATGAGAGTTCCTCTGGAAAACAGACAACCCAGCGGGCTAATGACGGTGAGCTTTGAATATTTTAAGGACTTCTAAGTAGAAGAAGAATAAAGAATAGCACAGAGATACAGATGAAATCATAGGATGGGATGTTCTAAATAATTATTTTAGCATTAACATGGGCTGCCTTGTGAAGCGGTGATCTCTCTGTCACCAGGAGTATTCAGGGAGAGACTGTGTCAACCAGGCCTGCCTGGAACATGCGGGAGGTTCCAGGGTCACATTTTGAGTGGACGCAATCATTTTTACCTCAAGGACTCCAAGCCTTAAAATGGGGGTGTCAAACTCATTTTCACCGGGGGCCTATCAGCTGATGTGGCCCTGGTGAACATGGGTTTGACACCCCTGCCTTAAAGGAATCTATGAATCAGAACACTGTGAATCTTTGCTCTCAAAGATGTTCTTTATTTTTTTTTAGTTTGCTTATTTTTTCCAAGCCCATCTTGGAAAAAATAACTCGGAGACTAGATGATACATTTTTTTAGAAGAATGAAAGGGAATGTTGGGAAAGTTTGTGGTCAATTTCCCAACCACTGAGGGAGACACCATCTAGGTCACATCATCCTCTCTGAAAAGGGCCTTCTGGTGCCCGTCAATGTCCGGACACAGGACCAGAGCAGCACTCATCAAAGTGGGAGATTTCATTCCTAAAGTAAAAGTTGGTGTCCTTATAACTAAGAATAGAAACAGTCTTTTAAACAGTTTATAACAATGATACATAAGTTAATTTTCACAGTTATCATTATAGTAATTGATCGGCTATTTGGGGTTTTATAACTTGAAGACTCCATCATTTATTTATTCAATAAATGATGATTAAAGGCAGTTATGCTGCTCTTCTCAGAAGACGTGTGGCAGAGTTTGTGCCCTCAAGGAAGTCCGAGGTTGGTGGTTGTTTTCATGGCGGGGGGGCGGGGGGAGGGCACTGCTACTGACAATCATTTCCATGACTGATTTCAACAACGGGAAATCATTCCGCAGATGAGGGCGGGACAAATGAAGGCACTTCAAGTGGAGAGAAAAGAGTACGTGGCTCAGAGGCCTGCAATCAAGCATAAAGGGAGCATGCCACCTTCAGGCGACAGCTTGCAGCTGCTGAGGTGGAGGGTGGAGCTCACGTGGCAAAAAGAAAAAATGTAGATTGGAGACAGGCCTGCGGGGACAAATGAGGGTCAACACCAGGCCTGGACCAGGGTAGGAAAGGCCTGGGAATCCAGACTAAATTTATTTTGTCTGCACAGGTAGCCATTAAAGAACTGTGTAGAAAGGATTGTGGTTTAGAAAGATCACTGTCCACAGATGGAACTTCCGGTGAACTGGAAGGAGATTATGGTGGTCAAGACCAATCAGACCCCTATTCCACAGACCCAGGATGATAACCCCGCATCACCACGTCCCCATCTTGAAACTACATTAGGGAAGATGTGTTTCTCAAGCCCACATTTATGGAAGCAAAACATGATGGCTTTTTCAAGTAAATGTCTATGATTCTAAGAGTCTGGTCTTCAAAAAATGGAAACATCATAACAAAATCAGTGAAAGTAGACCACTGTGATGGCTGAACACTGAAGCTCCAGCTCTGTCCTCTTCCCAGGAAACTGATGGAACACCAGCCTTCACCTGACATCCGTTTCACAAACTTGGCCTGGGTTCCCAGCACGGGCTCTGCGCTGTTAGGCAAGCTAATGAGCTGAGTTTAAATACTAGGCAGGTAGCTGTTCTGGTCACACCGATTACTTACAGAATTTCACTGGAAGCACTTTCCACGGTTAAAGCATTTTTCTGCGTTTGCTTTTCCCCTGGTTCTATAACTTGCTTCCCTTCTTCAAAAGTTGCGACAGGTCTACACACAGCAAGCTTGGCTCCAGACACAATGTCACTCTGGACTTCTAAAACAAGAGCTGAGCAGAAGCGCACAAAGTGCAAGAGCAGATTAGTTAGAATTGCGGAGAGCGAGGAATTTGAAAACGCGTGCTGAAATAAAAATGCAGAACGTTGCCAGCTATTCGGTGGAAGAGCACAGCCTAAGAGCAACTGATGGTTGCTTTTTAAAGGAATGTGTTGGATTTCACTTACGTTTGTAGATTCTTGCCTCTCAAGATACTTAGTCAAAAATAGTAACACTAAGTTTTTTCAATAATAAGGAAGTTATTGTCAATTTTAACTATTGAAATGGGCTACATTATTTAGACATATGTCTCTAAATCATTCTCTGGAGTCCCAAACCCCTCAATGACAGTCCCCAGTGCTTTGAAAGACACATGCAAAGCTGTACAGTGTCCAATATATGTAACAGGGTAATGTTATAAATTATATTAATAGTTTTTCCTTTTTCTGCCATTCTATATATAGGATCTTTGTCCTGGCGCTGAGGCAGCCTTAGGGAAGAGAGGAAGACCATGAGGAGATGAGACATGTTACAAAAAAGGAAAGCAAAGTACAAAGACAGTTCTGACTGTCAAGCAGAGTACAAGACAATGGCTGTGAAAGTCAGGGTGACACCGCCATGATCTGGGGTGTTTGCAGATGCCTTTAGCTCCCTTAGCATGTCAAAGGCTTAACCCGTTCTCGAGGCTGACCTGGAGGGAACCTGCTGTCAGCATCTGAGGGGGTTTGAGGCCAGAGACACAGGAAGGCAGAAACCCATTTGGGTATCACAATTCCCCTACAGGCTTCACTTCGGGGATCTTAGCTACCTGAAGGAAACACTGTGGGTACTGCTCCTTTTCAGGACACCGTCACAGGTCACCTTTCAATCAGTTTTCACCGTGCTACTAAAGTCTGAGCCTGGAAGTGGTTTCTGGGAGGTGCAGCCATGACCCAGGATTTCCTGAGAGCCGTACTGGGATGCTTCCCAGAAGAGGTTGCCAAGCAAAGGTCAAGGGGTCCTATGGCAAAGACTTGCAGAGGTGAGGGGACCACCCAGCAGCAACCAGGCTTCAGGGGGCCAGGGGGCCAGGGGGCCAGAGGAGAGGTTGGGGCAGGCAGGGAGCAGTGCCCACCCAAAGCGTTGTTGGAGCCCCAAGAATGGAACACATTGCCCAGCCATGGACTTCAGCAGCAGGGCCCAGAAAGCAAGAGGGTCTGCACCCAAGTGCCTTCCTTCCGTCCTAGAGAGGAACTAAAATGGGACTGGAAACTGCAAGTCTGAGAGCCCCCACTGCCCCCCACAAAGGGACTATTTAAATGAATGTATGGGACAGCATTTAAACCTAAGTGCACACTTGTGTTTCCTTGATGGGAGTGCATGGCCCGCACAAAGAAGACCCAATTTGTTAAACGCAAAATAAATTATGTTTCCTTTGCCCAACCAAAATGTGGTGTGAATTAAAATATGCAGCTCTATTAAATATAAAAATTAGTCTAAAGAGCTAAACAGCCAGATGCAGGAATGAAACGTGACCCGTTTAAGCAGTTTGTTTTTTAAAGCAATATCAATCATCAGGTGTCCTATTTTGGCTGTAGAGATTAAGGTAAATAATGACAGTGCTTACCCTCTATCTTACGTGTCCTGCAGAAGGTTTGAATTTTAGAAATATCTGATGCTAAGTTCCTCAGGAAGATTTGCTTCTTTTGATGAGCAACAGACATGTCAGGGTTGATCCACTGTTCTCCACGTGAAACATACACCTGTCAAAGCAATGAGCCTCTGACCCCATCTACAAGGATTCACAGCAGTACCACTTGTAATAGCCAAGGCTGAAAACAATCAAAACTTCCCACAGGAGGTGGTCAGTTGAACTGTGGCACCATGGGTTAATACTGGATTAATACACGGATTAAAAAGACACAAACTATTGATAAATGCAACAACTTCCATGGATCTCAAGAGTTTTGTGTGAAAAAGTACTTCTCCATACTTTCTTTGCAACCTCTTGTAAACCTATAATTATTTCCAAATAAAAAGTGTCTTAAAATAACTTTTTACAGGAAGGGGAAAGAAGAAGAAAGGGAGGAAGAGAGGAAGGAGGGGAGGGAAGTGAGGATGGAAGGGTGCAAGGGTAGGTAAGGTGTAAAACGGGTTTGCAGACTAGGACTGAACAGAAACCCAGCTCCCACCATATCGTCAGAACTCAGTTCAGTCTCTGAATGTGAAGACCCCGTGAGGGTCTCGGACAGAACTATCAATGAACAGTACCACAGGCAGCGTAACCGGGTGGAGTCTATTGGGCCTGGGGACTGACAGATCTTGTTTTGAATTCTAGTGCTGTGTGTAGAACTTGATGGAGTGCTCATCAACTGTGTTAGGTCAGAAAGAATTTAGGGTAGATGCATTTAAAGACAAGTGGGTGAGGCCACCAGGGCAAAGAAGTATGAGTGTGGGAGGATCAGATGGAGCCAGGAGTGACCGATAAGATCCTATGTTTTTGCTAGAAATGAACCTGTCACTGCTTTGAGCAGGTGACCTCAAGTTAAAAACATGAACAGTTACGTGATTATGTCCATAAGAGAAAAAAGGAATGTGTTGTTCAGAAAGAAAATTTTGGGGAAGTTTTTCCTGAGTCCTCATGCAAAGTATGTGTGTGATGACTAGCGAGAGGCCTCAGAAAAGGCAGCACCAAGTTCCTTTTTTCTCTTACTGACTCTTTCTTATGTTAAAGAAGAATGTATTTATTTAAAGACATTTATGAAATACATATAAGCAAAACAAAGAAGAGAAAGTATTACCCATAATCTCGGTATCTAGAAACATCCACATGAACATTTCGGTGCGTGCACTAGAAACTCATTTATACCACTGGTTGTCAAACTCTTGCTGTAAAAGTTCAGACAGTTAGTATTTACAGACCACACGGTGTCTCCTGAATCTCTGTCATTGCAGCGCAAATGCACTCCTGGACAACATGTAAATGAATGGGCATGACTGTGTTCCAATGGAACGTTATTTAAAAACGGGCAGCAGGCCAGATTTGGGTCTCAAAGAATATCAGGCATCAGTCAAGGCAGGTTTTCCTTTCAAATATGATACTTGCAATTTAATAAATGGGAGAAAAGGCTGGGCTGCTAACGTCTTCTCAGCCTTCTCCAGCTGCCCAAATAGAGTGTGTGAAAACCCAGATGCAATTTTTGGTCTGAAAAGGTGACATTCTCATTAAGTAGTAGATCATTAAACAACTACTTTTTGACAGCTGCAAAAAGAGAAGAGCATCTACTGCCTTCAAAGTGGGACAGAAATCACAAGTGGCAAACGATTTGGTCTTTTCTGGCTTTTTCCTTCATTTACAGAACGAGACCCTCCACCTCGTAGGGTTGTGATGAGCATTAAATGGGTTGATTCACGTGTGGCCCTGAAAGTCATGCCTGACTCATAGTGAGCTCTCAACAGGGAGCTACTAGTATTACTCTCTGTTGGTGGCTGAGTTAGGATACTTCTGAGAAGAAAAAAAATAAGAGGAAAGAGGGTACATGTTTCAAGTCTTATATTTTAAAACATTTTCAATGTTATTTATATAGTAATGTTTCCAGTTTCTCATTCGTGTCTTTACCAGTTCATCTCTTTGAAGGTCTTTTAGAGTAAAGATTTCCTTCCCCTTTTCATTGAACAGTCTCCGAGCTGCAGAAGGTAAATTTAAAATTTCAGTGCACCTGTAACAGGAGACACAAACATTGACCTTGCACACAGGCAGTTTCCAGCGAAAAGAGAGAAATAAAAGAAATCAAGGGCCTGGATTGTCACTGACAACTCCGTCGCAGGGCCCTGTGTGTCAAGGGCGAGGCTCTGGCGCCCGTCAGACCCCTTTTGAGTCTCCTTCCCCCTTTCCAAGCTGTGGGACGTGGGCATCACTTAAACTGTCTGGGCCAAAATTACTTATTTTCCAGGGTTGTTATGAGGACAATCAGTTAATTTTTAAAAAGGGCTTAGGGTAGTGCTAGATATGGTCAATAAAGAGGTAGACGTATCACTTCTGACTTCTTGTTTCTCAATATGCCCCACACTTTCCCATTTTCTTGTTCTCCCTTTTACCTAAAACAGCCTCCTTAGAAGTTCTACCCTTTCTCCAAAGCCTCAAAAATCACACTCATCGCCAAACAGTTCGTCATCTCCCTTCTCCAGGAGTGATTTTTATAGCCCTTTAACTTCTTCTGAAATAAGGATTTTTTGCTTGGTTAAGCATTTAACAGTGACTCTTTTTTTTCCCAAACACGCACTGGGCCATCCCTATGGATATCAAGATGAATGATCAGCTTCCCTGTTTCCTGAGGAGACCCCTCCCTAGTCACAGGGAAAGACAGGTCAGTAACTGAAATAGACAGGTCAGTAATATGAAGTAGTGGGTGCTGTTACAGGCACCTGGCCAGGATCCTGTGAGAAGACAGAGGAAAAATGATGAATTCCTCCAGGGGAGCTTTGTCTACAGAAGCAGCATTTGGGTTGGGCCTTGACAAATGAATAAGCATTCATCAAGAAAAGTTAGGACCCAGAGAAGTTTTTTATAGCTGGAGCTGAGTGTATGGACCGGAAGAGGTACCAGATGAAGTTGGAAAAGAAAATAGGAACTGATGAAAAGCATTTAGGTAGCCAAATTAATGAACCTGGCCTCTATCCCATAATCAGCAGGAAGTCAAAGGTATTAGAGCAGAGGTGTGGTGTTATCAGATCGGGGTTTTAGAAAGTCACCTGTCAGAAGGGTGAAAGATGGACGGGAGAGGCAGAGGCTGGAGCCTATACTGCCAGCTTAGGCTAGAGGAAAAGAGGCGGAAGTGTGGGGAAGAGGAGGTAGAGCTGAAGGAAAGTGATGGGGCTTTTCTAAAGAATGTGGTCACGATGACCCTGCCATCGGAAGAAGAAAAGTGAAAGGTTCTTGCTAAACATATTTTACATTAGAATGTACTGTCCACAGCAAATGAATTAGAACTGACATTAGGCTCATCAGGAAGACTTGGCTGTACAAAGACTAGTCCTCAATTTAATGTCCTTAGACGGGAAAAGGCAATCAGATGGATAATTAGGCCTCCATTTCTCTGAGAGGTCTTAGAAAGAAATGAGCCGGTGGGAACTAACTTTCTGCTTCTCATGTCACAAGTCTGGAAGCTGGTGAACCACAGAGGACTGGGCTGAGTCTCACGTCTGCAGGAGTTACTGGTGGGGTGGGAGCAGGAGGGCCTTTAAGAGGATGGAGCCCCAGTCACAAGACTGGCCTGATTCTCTTTGGGCACCAACCAAAGACCCAACTTCATTCCTTCTACTTTCCCCAAATCAGTACCTTGTCAGGCCAAGCAGTTCCAGCCTGTCCTAAGAAGAGTGACATCATCAGCTCTGCTCCCCTCCAGATTTTTCTAGAAGAATGTTTGGACTATGGAAGCACCCTGTTTTGGGACACTAGGAAGGTGGCTGATGAATCTTTTTTCCTTCCTATTTTCAAACCCTGGTTTTAATAGTGCTGGATTTGATTGCCTCATGTAGGTGGGGTGAAGAGGCTGGGAATAAATGTTTTCTCTGTATTTCTCTAACTAGTTCACATGTCAGCCAATATAAATGGGAAGAGAAGAGGTGGGAAAAAGGCGCTTAAGTGCCTGATAAGGAATGTGGACTCTGGAGTCAGATTGCCTGGGTTCAAATTCTAGCCCTCTCATGTACTGGCTGCATAACCTTGGAAAAGTCACTAAACTTCTCTGAGCCTCATTTTCCCCATGAGTAAAAGACAGATATAGTAGCACTGAACAAACAGGGTATTTTACAGATTAAATGTGTGATACCTCTAAAGCTCCTAGCACATAAAAATCAGCAACATTGTAAAATGGACCGAGCACTGCCTCATTTTCCCCATCAGTAAAAGACAGATATAGCATTTCATGTCTACTCTCAGTTAATCCTCATTTCTGCAAGGCCTATTTTACTGATGAGGAAACTGCGCCTGGAGATTAAGTTCCCTGCCCAAGGTCATATAACTAGTAAGTAAGACAGCTAAAATTGAAACCTAAATCACTTTGTGTCTTTCACTGCATCATATGGCCATCTGAGAGGCCATCAGGAGAGAATAAGAAGATATTCGATCTACAAAGTGAGCAGATAGGCTGGGATGCTGAGCAAGCAGTCTAGGACTTCTCTGTTCCGTGCAGGCAAAGGCCCGAGGAATCGAGTCCTCTGAATCTCACCCTAGGAGCTAGGACAGGCAATCATGTGTCCTGTTCAGATATACAGAGTCCAGAAAAGCAGAGTCTTCTCTCTCTCTCTCTGCTTTCTCAGACTGGAGTGGAGGCGAGCATCAGATGGTACTGGTCCCCTGAGACTGTATTTCAATACCACCCAGGATGCCCTGAGAGCAAAGGGCAGGAGAGAAGATCGGAGCTGCATTTGCAGCTCTGCAGATAGCCTGCCTTCCCCCCATCACCTGTGAAGATCCCCTCCCCAGGAGTCCCACCCATTGTCCCAGTTACTTAAAGTAGTAACAAAATGTACAAAAAGCTATGGGTATGCGCTTTCCTCTTTATCTTCTTGCTTTCTAGGTATTTTTTTATCTCACTCATTGTCTGTCCTCTCCATGCGGCCTTTCCTGACAGCTACCCCTCTTGAGGTTGTCTCTCCTTCCTGGTTATAGATTGAGTGATCCTTTGATCATTTCCATGACTGTATAATTAAAATTGCCCTTTCTGACTGTTTCAGTGAGCAAACTACCTTCCCAACAAGTCAGGAGCTTCCTGAGAGCAAGGAACATCTTGCCCTTAAAAAAAATCTCCTGCAGAATATATAAGACCGGTTGGTGCACAGGATATGAACACAGCAGATACTGAAAAGAATCAGATTCTTTCTTGCCTTCCTTTCAGTTCTTCATTCAACTATCCTGTTCGAGAGAGAGGAAAAGAAACCGAGAAAGGCAGTGCTTTGCTGAAGTTCTCCAGCTAGTTAACGGCAGGGCTGAGATTAAAATCAATTCCCGTTACTCTTAACCCAATAGTCTTTCCAATGCCCCACATTTCCCTCAACATTGGGTATCAACAAAAACGTCCTATACCTATTATTTTTAAAGGGGCTGTTATGCTATTAGATCTTTCTTAGGCTTTGTAAATGGAAGAAGCAGCAACAATAAAAAAAGACCCTCGAAATTGTCTTGTGTGAATTATTAAATAATTAAAGGGTAGCATAATTTCTTTTAAATTCTGTAAGATTGCCTCCTCATATTCAATAAGATATACTCTGCAAAAAAATCTATACTAGGTGTTCTACCTTGAACAGTTATCAAATTCTATGGGAATAATTTTCATTTTGGTAGGAATATATTGATCAAAATAAAAATTACAACATTTCTTAAATGAGATATATGTTACTGACATAGAAAAATTGATTTAAAGTTAACTAGGTTGCCCTGAATTTAGTAAATATAAACCAAAAAAAAATGCTGTACATTTATAAAATATATTTTTAAAATGGGAATAATTTATATTTACAAAGTTGGTAGTTCAGAAGCTAGGGGAAATTGCCTTGGAATTTTGGGGATAATGTATTAACTGCCATGGGTATCATGAATTCACATGGTTGATGTAATCACAGATTAAA
>VMDR010017620.1:0-19921 GCA_007922815.1 Macrotus californicus
GATATGACAAGGTACCTGCAACCACAAATATTTAAGATATGACTTCAGCTAAGGGAAATTGTACAGAGTTACAGAAGGTTGTGGGTATCTCAGCATATCTGCAGGAATATTAGTTCAGTATTTCCCAAATTCTAGCCTGTGATAATAAACAAGAAACCTTGCTCTTCCCGAAGGTAAATTTTTGTCATTGTAAAGGACTTCCTTTCGTTTTGAGATTGTGCCTTTCCTCTATTTTCAGGGTGAACATGCTTTGCATTCACACAAAATATATAATGATAGTAAATGAAATATTTTATTAAACTTTTTGGCACAATAAGTAATTGTAACTCATGGGAGTATATCAATTTTACTTTATCTGAAATCCATCTTCAAAGAGGTGTGGGAACTTCTGGAGAAGCTAATTTAGTGAAGAGTAAATCCAAGGAAAGAGAGCTCTACTGTGAATTCATAATGGGAGCAGGCACAAAGATAAAAGGCAAAAGGGGCAAAAAAGAAAGTGGAAGGGAAACCAATGCAGAATTTGCATTATAAATGATAGGCCCATTATAAGGTGGACCAAATGAAGACTTGCATGAAGTTCCCTTCTCTTCAGAGGCAGTTGGGAGAATGAGCATTTGGGGAACCATGGTTTCATGTCAGTCCAGGAAATAGACTGGAATTGAGGTAGATGAATAGAAAGAAAGATTTGTTATTTTAAAATCTCTACATTGTTGCTTAGTCTCTGACTACTTTTCTTAAGATCAAACTGGGATAAGAAAAACACTCCGAAAATATCAGAGTAAAGATGTAACAGGAAGTAGATGAACACCCTAAGAATGTCTTAGCACAGAATTTTCAAGATTCTTTGTTCTGTGCTGATGCAGGATCAAGGTGATCTTAATACTTCCACCACTCTCAGTTCCATAACTATCCACTACTTCTTCAGACAGTGCAGCTACGTAAATGATAATTACTTAAACATTCACTTCCTTATTTTTTACTTTGGCTGCTGTACCTGTCTTCCATGTAAACATACTAAGATTATACTTATTGTCCATCATCAGCTAAGGTATTCAGTGTCCTGCCCGCAGTGTCCATTCAGATTGTACTAAAATAATTTCTACTCACCGATATATATGGCTAAGTATTCTTAAACCATTTTTGAGTACTGTACATGTTGAGTGTTTATGCGCGTGCCCTTTTTATCCACTAGACTACAATCACCTTGAAGGCCCTGGCTAAGATTTCTCTCTCCAGCATAGGTCAAGGGTGGATTCAAATCCTAGCTCTACCACTAACTAGATGTATGAATATGGAAAGTGATCTAAAATATTTGTGCCTCTCTTTCTTCATCTGTAGGGGATAATAATACTGATCTACTTCAGAGGTTTTGTGAGATCAAATATTTAGAAGAATGACTAATATCTAGTAAATGATCAATAAATGTTAGCCATTGTTGTTGTGGAGGGGCTGTTGTTAAAAGTGTAGACTGTAGTACAATATTCCCTGAATCAACTCCCACTTCCATCAGTGCTCAGTTGAGTAATTTTAAGCAAGTTGGTTGACCTCCCTGTATCTCATGAGGTTGCCTCAAAGAAATAAAATGATTAAAATGATATATATAAATAAAATATAAATATAAATAAAATCTCCCTTAGAACAATATTTACTGTGTATGAAGTGCCCAGGTTATTATTATAAAGCAAGGATGTTCTGTTAAACTTGAACCTTTTTACTCTTTGAGTTATAGATTAAGGTCAGTTCTATCTAACACAAATGTCTCAATTACTTATTTTTCCCTTTCCCATTCCCCTTTTCCTCCCTCTTTCTCTTTCCCTCTGCACCCGAATTCACTTTCTTCTCTTTTCTTCTCCTCCGTTTTTGTTTTTGTAATTTAAAATCAATGTCCAAACCAGAAGTTCTTCAAGAAAAAGCTTTCTCAAAGGAATAAAAGGTAACTAGTTTAAGCCAAGAAATAAAACTAATTTCAAAAGAAGTACAGCCCTGTGATATTTTTCTGAAAAAGGCAACATCTGTAGCTATTTGTCCTGGGATAACCCTGCCCTATCAAAACTGAATTAGAAAGCTACTCCTTGAAATATCACGTCTGCCCGCTGTCCCCATGAAAGTGCTACGATCGCATTCTTTGTAGGAATAAGGGCATGAGGCCATCTCATCATTTTGAGTTCTCAAGTACAACCCCTAGTAGTTAATTGTGTGAGATACTGAGGACTAGTGAAATTAGTTAAATCACTTGATGAATGCAAAAGGCATCATAGTAAGAAAGGCAGGGAGAAATATGTTCAATGCCCTAGATTAGAATTCTGAAGCTAGGATTGATGGCCCTACGGAGGAAGAAAAGGAACAAAGATAGGAACCACCAGAAAAGGGAACGTAGGTCAAAAGAATAGAGCATTTTCTAATGGACTCATTCAAAGAAAGAATAGAGACTACCTAGGGAATAAGGCAACTGTCCCAGCATAGGCTGGGTTCAGCAAAACACATGATATGCATTTACAAGGACAACTCATGCATGACTAACCTTAAACCCAAGGTAGCCTAATACTCAGAGAAATTCTGAATTGTAGAATATTTCCTTTTCCCTTCAGCAATCTAACTTACCCCTTTATTTTTGCTCCCTTCCTTTTGGCCCAGCTTGGATATGCAAAAGTAATTTACAATTCTCGCCTTCCTAATTTAAAATTCTGTAAGTCCAAGAGAGTAAATGGATTATGAAAACACTTGATTAATTTTGCAAACCAGCAGTTAAACATTATAGTTTAAAAACTCAAGTCAAAAATATTTCTTTTCTTTCAGGAAGAAATATGAATGTTAAAAATGCGGTGCCCGCAGAAGAAAGCTGCATAATTACTCTGTGAGCCATCTCCACGGTCAGAAGCAGAGAGGCCCCCGAGGAACTCCTTTTCCACGGAGTGATGATGGCATTCGTGCTAACGGTGCTGATGACAAAGACTCTGCAAGGGACGTGAGAATTTCTTTTAGAATCCTGTCAGTGCTTTGCCTACTCATAAGAAGTAATATTTCTCAAGCACTTATTTTGACCACAGAGTATTCTGAGTGATTTCTATGAATGAATTTCTTAATCCCCACAATAAATAGATAATTTGCCCAAAGTCACCTAATTGGTAAGTGGAGGAACAGGATGTCCTTGGAGGCTGTCTAAGTGCAGTATCCATGTAGGTATCAACCTGGACTACTATTTCTACAGCCTAACTTGAGGCATGGCTAAGCAAGGTATCCTCATTTGGGGAACAGACACAACGCCTGCTGTCTGTTCCTGGAGCAGTCATTTATTCACTGCATCAATTTGAGTAGTCCTCGCCAGACAATGTTCGGAACACTAGGTTCAATTCTGGATCTCAACTTGAAGAATATCGACACATTTTATCAATGAAGATTAAATAAGACATACAATTCCTCAACCAAGTCTCAAGTGTTAATCACTTCAATATTAAGGGAAAATTAATTATGTGTACAATAGCCTCTCCTTATCCACAGTTCCACTTTCCATGGCTTTACTTACCAGTGGTTAGCTGCAGTCCAAAAATATTAAATGGAACATTTGAGAAATAAACAATTCATAAGTTTTAAATTGCACACAATTCTGAATAGCACGAACAAATATCATGCTGTCCTGTTCTGACCCACCTGGATATGACTCACCCCTTTTCCCAGTGTATTCACACTGTATTTGCCCCCAACCTTAGGAGCCATCTCAGTTATCAGATTGGATGTCACAGTATCTCAATGCTTGTGTTCAGGTAACCCTTCTTTACTTAATAATGGCCCCAAGGCACAAGAGTGATAATGCTGGCAATTATGATGTGCCAAAGAGAAGCTGTAAAGCACTTTCTTTAAGTGAAAAGGTGGAAGCTCTCAGCTTAAAGAAACAAGCAAACCGCATGCAGAGGTTGTTAAGATGTATGATAAGAACGAATCTTCTGTCTGTGAAATCAGGAAGGAGAAAGAATAAATTTGTACTAGTTTTGCTCTCACACCTCCAACTGCAAAGGTTATGGCCCCAGTTTGTGCTAAGTTAAGATGGAAAAGGCATTACATTTACGGGTGGAACACATAAACAGAAAACTTGCTCCAACCGATGACAACATTCTGGCATGTTGTGCCAGAAGACACCGAGCCTATACAAAGACTTCATCAAGGGTTCCCCAAACGTGTGACCACATTCACATAACTCATATTATAGTATATTGTCAAAATTATTCTATTTTATTATCAGCTATTTTGTTCATCTTTTACTGTGCTTACTTTATAAATTAAACTATATCATAGGCATGTACATATATGTAAAAACAGTATATATAAGATTTGGTACTCTTTATGGTTTGATGTCCATGGGCAGGTTTGAAACACATACCCCACAGATAAAATGGAGAGTACTGTATATGTGTCTGTATGTAAGCAGTCCTTCAGAAAATTAATTGAATATGTTTAGTTCACTGTATTAGTTTTACAAAAGAAGATATTTCCATGTGTAATCACTTTATCATTATTCTACTCCACATGAACACAGAACAATTGGAGGATTCCTTTCTCTTCTAATCCGTAAAGGTATCTCACATCAAACTTCTCCAGACTTAGGTACAGCAATTTCACACATGATTATAAGTGTGGTTTCTATGGACTTCCTTAAGTCTCCAGCATGAGAGAAAATGATAACCCTCCCCCCAAAAAAAGAACCAATATGTATATACTACTTTGCTGTTTTAAATGCATTTTTACCTTATATTATTGGTTGAAGCTTTTAGCCACTGTTTTAAAAGCACTTTTACATTATATTATTGGTTGAAGCTTTTGTATACCCAATCTACATTATATCGGTTCTACTATACCTCCATTTCCACCCTTGACCACTAAAAAGCCTGAGGAGAATAAACCCAGTTTGGAAAAAACAGTGTAATATGTGCCAAAAGGCATTCTTAGTTCATCATATATTTTCCTGAAAACAATCAATACAGGTAGCCCGAGGCAGACAATTTCAACATACATGTAATTTCTGAAAGCAGATCATTATTACCAGAAACCTTCTCCCTTTCTCAAAAACACAGAAATTATGACAGAAACTATATACAGAGTTGGCCCAAGGGGAAATAGTGTAGTAGGCAAAATGCCTCCAACTTCATTATATGCACAGTTCTCTTCTCTCCTTTTCCTTCCAGGGGAACAGCGCTGCTTCTCTAACTTCCCCAGGCACCCAGGGCCTTCATGATCTCACTCCCCACGATCTGGTCACAATCTCAATAACTGTGTAAAGGACCAACACAGGTTTGAGGAATATCAAAGCCTTGTACTAAAAAAAAACACAGTTCAGAGAGATACCGGCATTAACTAAAGAACAGTATTTTGTGAAAGCATCATGATGATGAATCCAAATTCAGTCTCTGAAGGTTTCTACATAGGAAAAATAGTCCAAATAAAGGAGATGGAGAAACAACAGTTAAAGCGAAACCAGTGTATGCTGGAGAGGCAGCCAAATTACAGATACATCTGAGCACAGACCTTCACACACTGGGTTAGAGAGTGAAATGAATAGCACTATATAGCCACCCAATGCAAGGTTGCTCAGCATAACTGAGTGTCTGGCAATCACATAAAAGCTGGTGAGTATTATCATTACTGTGCTGGATCCATGGGCCTAGGCCCTGTCACAGGGCTATTCTGTAAAGGGATACCGCACCAAGCCGGGACACCACACAGAGAACACATCCCTGAATCATACAAATTCCCATACCATCATGATAGGCCACCAGAGCAGGCACAGCATTTTCTAAGGATACTCTACACCGTGTTGTATGGTGGTTGGTGTGAGATGGTGAAATCACACAGCCTAGTTTCAAATCGGGCACTGCTGCTCTCCAGCTGTACAGATAGTCTGGCAGTGTCACTTCTCTGAGTATCAGTTTCTTCAACAATGAAATGGGGGAAAAAAGTTACATGGTCTTTGGCTTTTGTGGGAATTAAAATGACATAAAATGTATATAGGTCACCTGGGATATAGAGCTTAAGAAAAAGTTACAAGTAATAGTGAAAAAGATGATGCCAATAATAAAAATTGTGTCACAATCTTAAGTGAGTCAAAAGATAAGGGCATTTCAAATCACTCAATTCTGTGGTCAACATTCATAGTGGTTTAGAGCACAGACTCAGAAACCACATATTCTGGACAAATCACTCGAGTTCTATATTATTAAATTTCCTGCCTAAAAATGAGATCAATAACCATACTAAACTCATACATTTGTTGCAAAGATTAAGTGAATTACACACGTAAAACAGTTAGAATGGTGCCTGACACAGAAGCAGCATGAGATGAATTTTAGCCGTTAGCGTTATTACCACCCTTGCCAACAGTGGGAGCGAGAACATGGCAAAAAGACGGAGCTAAATCTTTGTAAGAAAGTCACAGCTCTCTAGAAGAATCTTAAGATGTGCATGCTAGAAGGGACTCATCACTTTCATTCTTGACACATCCTCTTTCCCTTCCTTGGTTTGCTTGCCTCGGTGGAAATCAGAGGAGCCCAGCTGAGACCGCATAGTCATTCCCCAGAAATGACTTCATTAGGACATACCTGGGTGGTCATTACTGAAGCATAACTGAGTGTTTTCCACTGAAAATCCATGGCTAACACCTAATAATACAACTATCCATTATGTAATGTGTTAGTAAACAATACTGAGATTTGGCGATGAAAATTAGGTTAGGCAGTTGTCCACATTTATGTGAAAATGATAAAGACCCAACAAAAGCAATGCCTAAAAGACGTTATAACATTGGTATTTCCAGGCTTGGAACATCATTACCCTCACCACCACCACCACCATCATCATCATCATCATCACCATGGCCATCACCATCATTGACTTCTTCATATCAGCTACCACTTGTTCTCTATGAAATTTTGCTCTTGGCATGCTCACCAAAACTTCAGAAAGTAGTTAGCATTCTACTCATTTAATCTCTCTTTGTTTTTTTCTTAAGACATTTTTTCCTTTCCACTTTGGAAATTAAAAGCTCCATAAGGCACAGCAATATATTTTCCTTATATAGCAGACCCATTTTGACACACAATAGTAAAACATTACATGAAGTACTCAATCCACAATGAACCAAAATGAAATGTTTAATTTATAATAACGTACCACAGAGGGCCAATTCCAACAGTAACCTTCAAGTAATGCTATTCAGTCTTTTGCCGCAAGACCATTACATTGTGCTTGGTAATTAATAATGTCACACATGGATATTGACAACAGGATTCAAACAGAGAATCAGCAGCACTTCAGAAAATCTGTCCCCATCAAGTGAACAGAGGGGCTGGCTCGATAAGCTCCATCAGCTAGGATAATTATTATGAATACGGAGGTGTGTCACCTCTCTGTAAAGGGCAGGGGTGCCTGTACCAGATTACACACCAGCTAAACACAAGTCAGTTTGTTGGAACATCTGAGGACCTTTGGTAAATGCGAATAGCCAGATACAACATGGCTGACGCTGTCTATGCAGAAAACAAAAACTGAATTTGGAAAGCAGGATAAGGAACTGAAGAACTGCTAAGCATGTAGAGCCAAGAGAATGGCCCAGCCCAGGCTAAAGGCCAATAAGATTCTCTGCCAATTTTCTAGGAGCAGTCACTGTTCAAATATTTAATAACTTCCAAGTATTCTTTCCCCTCTTTTTACTATTTATTTTCCATCTTGCCAGCTAAATCCTACTCTATACTGCACTGCTAAGAACTCATTTTCTTCAAGTCTAAAACTCTGACCTCCAAGTAGATTTAGATAACGCAATGAGAAAGAAGCTGTGCATTTTAATATATTAGACTCCAGAGTACACTGAAAACCATGCCAATGCCATAGCTTCGAGTCTATCTTGTAAGGAAGAAAGGAACAAAACCAAAGTGTCAACAAACACAAAGGGGTGTGCCCTAAATGATAAAAGAGACACATAGCTAAAGACTCCCTCAAAAAAATTTAATACAAATCAAATGAAAAATGCATTAGAGAAAAAAGTTCTTTAATAGCAATTCACCATGCATACTGCTGGAAAGGGAATAATATTCCCTTCAGTGCTTCTTTGTGCAAAATGGAGATTTGAATAAGGTTCACTTACCTTAAAAAAAGGTACAACTGAGCATTATATGACAATATGGCTATAACTATTTATTTCTTAATCTTATGTTATTTACTGGTCACTTAGCACTACTGAGTAAAGACTCACAGATGAAATAGAGGTGATGGAAGATATTGAGATGTCATTCTGTAGTATATTCAGGGGACAAAGTCATTATGTACTGAGGCAGTCCAGTAACCATACTTCTGATGTTAAAATCAGTTGCACTTACCTAGAAAAAAGAAAAAGAGAAAAAAAAGAATTTTTTTTTTTTTAAATTGTATTGTTGTTCAAGCACAGTTGTTTCCACTTTCCCTCCACTACCCTCCCCCGCCCCACCCACCTCTACCTCCCACCCTGGATCCTACCCCCTTTGGCTTTGTCCATGTGTCCTTTATGCATGTTCCTTGACAACCCTTGCCCTTTTTTCCTGCTACCCTCCTCCCCTCTAGTTACTGCCAGTTTGTTCTTTATTTCAATGTCTCTGGTTCTATTTTGCTTGCTTGTTTGTTTTCTTGATTAGGTTCCACTAATAGGAGAGACATAAAATTTTAATAGGGTTCTTTCAAATCGATGTTTGTTCCTTGCTTCCTTTTTCCTCCCTTTTCACATTCTCTTCACTTTTCAAGAGACAACCTTATCAGTATCTTCATATTGGTATCAACAATCACATTGATACAATGGGGAAGGTAATGCTTATCTTTATGCATGATCCCCTTTCTTCCAACCCCTGCCATCCCACCCCACCCCACCCCACCCCACCTTTCAGTCCTGCTATACACACAGTTCTCTCTGGCTGTCTATTCTTTAGTGTTCTATTTAGAAATAACCTCCCATAAGATGCATCTATACATCATTCAAGTCCAAGTTAAGTGCTTCTTCAATGTGCCTAGTTCCCTGTAACTACTACTGCTTAAACAGTAGTTACAATACTGACCTGTAATTTGTATGCCACCTACTAGAATATGAACTCCCTGAGAATAGAGTCTCTTTTTTCTCCATACTTTCCATAGCACGATCCGTGATATGGAAAATTTCAATATGTGTTGATGAATGAATAAATGAACAAATTAATAAGCAAACAGAGCCTAAATCAGAGCTAAATACAAGATAGAGAGACCGAAGAGCCTATAGCGACTCTACAATCTAGGTTTTAAAAGAGAGCCCCAAAGGTGTTGTCCTGTATCCTTTTGGCTCAGCTTCTCAGGTTAGAAAAATAATCACCAAAAATATAGAAGCTCTGGGCTAGAATATTAACTTTTTCAGGGATAAAACATGGTACTTGGTGCTAGGTCCATTTGAAGATCCAGAGGAAGTAAAAAAAACCTCTGATTGGTTCCATTCAAAAGTGTTCATATCATGTGGCTGTCAATGACCTTGTCCAAATGTCACTCTCTAACTCCTACTTTCCTCAGATGTAAATGGAAATTACCATATATGGCCTATCAATGTCACCATTTTTTAACTTTTTATTTTGATATAATTATAGGCACACAGGGAATTACAAATTAGTACACAGAGCCCTACAAACCTCTCAACTCCCCTTAATAATGGTATCATACATAACTGTACTATCTATGGAAAGCAGGAAACATCACCATTTGTTGAAAGGGCCAGGTCAGATGTTGAAAACAAATATTTTTCATTGCATTGTTTTATAGGTTAACTATTCTTTATTCAACAATTACTTAGTAAAGGGTTCTATATACTAGATATCGTACTGTATACTTTAAACTTATTGAGATCAAAAGAAGCCTGTCCCATGACCTCATGCATTTTGTGTATAGCGAGAGAGCATGGAAAGATTAGATAATTAAGATATTGTGCAGCACACACACACACACACACACACAATATCTTAATTATCTAAGTTCTCTCGCTATACACAAAATGCATGAGGTCATGGGACAGGCTTCTTTTGATCTCAATAAGTTTAAAGTATACAGTACGATATCTAGTATATAGAACCCTTTACTAAGTAATTGTTGAATAAAGAATAGTTAACCTATAAAACAATGCAATGAAAAATATTTGTTTTCAACATCTGACCTGGCCCTTTCAACAAATGGTGATGTTTCCTGCTTTCCATAGATAGTACAGTTATGTATGATACCATTATTAAGGGGAGTTGAGAGGTTTGTAGGGCTCTGTGTACTAATTTGTAATTCCCTGTGTGCCTATAATTATATCAAAATAAAAAGTTAAAAAATGGTGACATTGATAGGCCATATATGGTAATTTCCATTTACATCTGAGGAAAGTAGGAGTTAGAGAGTGACATTTGGACAAGGTCATTGACAGCCACATGATATGAACACTTTTGAATGGAACCAATCAGAGGTTTTTTTTACTTCCTCTGGATCTTCAAATGGACCTAGCACCAAGTACCATGTTTTATCCCTGAAAAAGTTAATATTCTAGCCCAGAGCTTCTATATTTTTGGTGATTATTTTTCTAACCTGAGAAGCTGAGCCAAAAGGATACAGGACAACACCTTTGGGGCTCTCTTTTAAAACCTAGATTGTAGAGTCGCTATAGGCTCTTCGGTCTCTCTATCTTGTATTTAGCTCTGATTTAGGCTCTGTTTGCTTATTAATTTGTTCATTTATTCATTCATCAACACATATTGAAATTTTCCATATCACGGATCGTGCTATGGAAAGTATGGAGAAAAAAGAGACTCTATTCTCAGGGAGTTCATATTCTAGTAGGTGGCATACAAATTACAGGTCAGTATTGTAACTACTGTTTAAGCAGTAGTAGTTACAGGGAACTAGGCACATTGAAGAAGCACTTAACTTGGACTTGAATGATGTATAGATGCATCTTATGGGAGGTTATTTCTAAATAGAACACTAAAGAATAGACAGCCAGAGAGAACTGTGTGTATAGCAGGACTGAAAGGTGGGGTGGGGTGGGGTGGGGTGGGATGGCAGGGGTTGGAAGAAAGGGGATCATGCATAAAGATAAGCATTACCTTCCCCATTGTATCAATGTGATTGTTGATACCAATATGAAGATACTGATAAGGTTGTCTCTTGAAAAGTGAAGAGAATGTGAAAAGGGAGGAAAAAGGAAGCAAGGAACAAACATCGATTTGAAAGAACCCTATTAAAATTTTATGTCTCTCCTATTAGTGGAACCTAATCAAGAAAACAAACAAGCAAGCAAAATAGAACCAGAGACATTGAAATAAAGAACAAACTGGCAGTAACTAGAGGGGAGGAGGGTAGCAGGAAAAAAGGGCAAGGGTTGTCAAGGAACATGCATAAAGGACACATGGACAAAGCCAAAGGGGGTAGGATCCAGGGTGGGAGGTAGAGGTGGGTGGGGCGGGGGAGGGTAGTGGAGGGAAAGTGGAAACAACTGTGCTTGAACAACAATACAATTTAAAAAAAAAAAAATTCTTTTTTTTCTCTTTTTCTTTTTTCTAGGTAAGTGCAACTGATTTTAACATCAGAAGTATGGTTACTGGACTGCCTCAGTACATAATGACTTTGTCCCCTGAATATACTACAGAATGACATCTCAATATCTTCCATCACCTCTATTTCATCTGTGAGTCTTTACTCAGTAGTGCTAAGTGACCAGTAAATAACATAAGATTAAGAAATAAATAGTTATAGCCATATTGTCATATAATGCTCAGTTGTACCTTTTTTTAAGGTAAGTGAACCTTATTCAAATCTCCATTTTGCACAAAGAAGCACTGAAGGGAATATTATTCCCTTTCCAGCAGTATGCATGGTGAATTGCTATTAAAGAACTTTTTTCTCTAATGCATTTTTCATTTGATTTGTATTAAATTTTTTTGAGGGAGTCTTTAGCTATGTGTCTCTTTTATCATTTAGGGCACACCCCTTTGTGTTTGTTGACACTTTGGTTTTGTTCCTTTCTTCCTTACAAGATAGACTCGAAGCTATGGCATTGGCATGGTTTTCAGTGTACTCTGGAGTCTAATATATTAAAATGCACAGCTTCTTTCTCATTGCGTTATCTAAATCTACTTGGAGGTCAGAGTTTTAGACTTGAAGAAAATGAGTTCTTAGCAGTGCAGTATAGAGTAGGATTTAGCTGGCAAGATGGAAAATAAATAGTAAAAAGAGGGGAAAGAATACTTGGAAGTTATTAAATATTTGAACAGTGACTGCTCCTAGAAAATTGGCAGAGAATCTTATTGGCCTTTAGCCTGGGCTGGGCCATTCTCTTGGCTCTACATGCTTAGCAGTTCTTCAGTTCCTTATCCTGCTTTCCAAATTCAGTTTTTGTTTTCTGCATAGACAGCGTCAGCCATGTTGTATCTGGCTATTCGCATTTACCAAAGGTCCTCAGATGTTCCAACAAACTGACTTGTGTTTAGCTGGTGTGTAATCTGGTACAGGCACCCCTGCCCTTTACAGAGAGGTGACACACCTCCGTATTCATAATAATTATCCTAGCTGATGGAGCTTATCGAGCCAGCCCCTCTGTTCACTTGATGGGGACAGATTTTCTGAAGTGCTGCTGATTCTCTGTTTGAATCCTGTTGTCAATATCCATGTGTGACATTATTAATTACCAAGCACAATGTAATGGTCTTGCGGCAAAAGACTGAATAGCATTACTTGAAGGTTACTGTTGGAATTGGCCCTCTGTGGTACGTTATTATAAATTAAACATTTCATTTTGGTTCATTGTGGATTGAGTACTTCATGTAATGTTTTACTATTGTGTGTCAAAATGGGTCTGCTATATAAGGAAAATATATTGCTGTGCCTTATGGAGCTTTTAATTTCCAAAGTGGAAAGGAAAAAATGTCTTAAGAAAAAAACAAAGAGAGATTAAATGAGTAGAATGCTAACTACTTTCTGAAGTTTTGGTGAGCATGCCAAGAGCAAAATTTCATAGAGAACAAGTGGTAGCTGATATGAAGAAGTCAATGATGGTGATGGCCATGGTGATGATGATGATGATGATGGTGGTGGTGGTGGTGAGGGTAATGATGTTCCAAGCCTGGAAATACCAATGTTATAACGTCTTTTAGGCATTGCTTTTGTTGGGTCTTTATCATTTTCACATAAATGTGGACAACTGCCTAACCTAATTTTCATCGCCAAATCTCAGTATTGTTTACTAACACATTACATAATGGATAGTTGTATTATTAGGTGTTAGCCATGGATTTTCAGTGGAAAACACTCAGTTATGCTTCAGTAATGACCACCGAGGTATGTCCTAATGAAGTCATTTCTGGGGAATGACTATGCGGTCTCAGCTGGGCTCCTCTGATTTCCACCGAGGCAAGCGAACCAAGGAAGGGAAAGAGGATGTGTCAAGAATGAAAGTGATGAGTCCCTTCTAGCATGCACATCTTAAGATTCTTCTAGAGAGCTGTGACTTTCTTACAAAGATTTAGCTCCGTCTTTTTGCCATGTTCTCGCTCCCACTGTTGGCAAGGGTGGTAATAACGCTAACGGCTAAAATTCATCTCATGCTGCTTCTGTGTCAGGCACCATTCTAACTGTTTTACGTGTGTAATTCACTTAATCTTTGCAACAAATGTATGAGTTTGGTATGGTTATTGATCTCATTTTTAGGCAGGAAATTTAATAATATAGAACTCGAGTGATTTGTCCAGAATATGTGGTTTCTGAGTCTGTGCTCTAAACCACTATGAATGTTGACCACAGAATTGAGTGATTTGAAATGCCCTTATCTTTTGACTCACTTAAGATTGTGACACAATTTTTATTATTGGCATCATCTTTTTCACTATTACTTGTAACTTTTTCTTAAGCTCTATATCCCAGGTGACATATATACATTTTATGTCATTTTAATTCCCACAAAAGCCAAAGACCATGTAACTTTTTTCCCCCATTTCATTGTTGAAGAAACTGATACTCAGAGAAGTGACACTGCAAGACTATCTGTACAGCTGGAGAGCGGCAGTGCCCAATTTGAAACTAGGCTGTGTGATTTCACCATCTCACACCAACCACCATACAACACGGTGTAGAGTATCCTTAGAAAATGCTGTGCCTGCTCTGGTGGCCTATCATGATGGTATGGGAATTTGTATGATTCAGGGATGTGTTCTCTGTGTGGTGTCCCGGCTTGGTGCGGTATCCCTTTACAGAATAGCCCTGTGACAGGGCCTAGGCCCATGGATCCAGCACAGTAATGATAATACTCACCAGCTTTTATGTGATTGCCAGACACTCAGTTATGCTGAGCAACCTTGCATTGGGTGGCTATATACTGCTATTCATTTCACTCTCTAACCCAGTGTGTGAAGGTCTGTGCTCAGATGTATCTGTAATTTGGCTGCCTCTCCAGCATACACTGGTTTCGCTTTAACTGTTGTTTCTCCATCTCCTTTATTTGGACTATTTTTCCTATGTAGAAACCTTCAGAGACTGAATTTGGATTCATCATCATGATGCTTTCACAAAATACTGTTCTTTAGTTAATGCCGGTATCTCTCTGAACTGTGTTTTTTTTAGTACAAGGCTTTGATATTCCTCAAACCTGTGTTGGTCCTTTACACAGTTATTGAGATTGTGACCAGATCGTGGGGAGTGAGATCATGAAGGCCCTGGGTGCCTGGGGAAGTTAGAGAAGCAGCGCTGTTCCCCTGGAAGGAAAAGGAGAGAAGAGAACTGTGCATATAATGAAGTTGGAGGCATTTTGCCTACTACACTATTTCCCCTTGGGCCAACTCTGTATATAGTTTCTGTCATAATTTCTGTGTTTTTGAGAAAGGGAGAAGGTTTCTGGTAATAATGATCTGCTTTCAGAAATTACATGTATGTTGAAATTGTCTGCCTCGGGCTACCTGTATTGATTGTTTTCAGGAAAATATATGATGAACTAAGAATGCCTTTTGGCACATATTACACTGTTTTTTCCAAACTGGGTTTATTCTCCTCAGGCTTTTTAGTGGTCAAGGGTGGAAATGGAGGTATAGTAGAACCGATATAATGTAGATTGGGTATACAAAAGCTTCAACCAATAATATAATGTAAAAGTGCTTTTAAAACAGTGGCTAAAAGCTTCAACCAATAATATAAGGTAAAAATGCATTTAAAACAGCAAAGTAGTATATACATATTGGTTCTTTTTTTGGGGGGAGGGTTATCATTTTCTCTCATGCTGGAGACTTAAGGAAGTCCATAGAAACCACACTTATAATCATGTGTGAAATTGCTGTACCTAAGTCTGGAGAAGTTTGATGTGAGATACCTTTACGGATTAGAAGAGAAAGGAATCCTCCAATTGTTCTGTGTTCATGTGGAGTAGAATAATGATAAAGTGATTACACATGGAAATATCTTCTTTTGTAAAACTAATACAGTGAACTAAACATATTCAATTAATTTTCTGAAGGACTGCTTACATACAGACACATATACAGTACTCTCCATTTTATCTGTGGGGTATGTGTTTCAAACCTGCCCATGGACATCAAACCATAAAGAGTACCAAATCTTATATATACTGTTTTTACATATATGTACATGCCTATGATATAGTTTAATTTATAAAGTAAGCACAGTAAAAGATGAACAAAATAGCTGATAATAAAATAGAATAATTTTGACAATATACTATAATATGAGTTATGTGAATGTGGTCACACGTTTGGGGAACCCTTGATGAAGTCTTTGTATAGGCTCGGTGTCTTCTGGCACAACATGCCAGAATGTTGTCATCGGTTGGAGCAAGTTTTCTGTTTATGTGTTCCACCCGTAAATGTAATGCCTTTTCCATCTTAACTTAGCACAAACTGGGGCCATAACCTTTGCAGTTGGAGGTGTGAGAGCAAAACTAGTACAAATTTATTCTTTCTCCTTCCTGATTTCACAGACAGAAGATTCGTTCTTATCATACATCTTAACAACCTCTGCATGCGGTTTGCTTGTTTCTTTAAGCTGAGAGCTTCCACCTTTTCACTTAAAGAAAGTGCTTTACAGCTTCTCTTTGGCACATCATAATTGCCAGCATTATCACTCTTGTGCCTTGGGGCCATTATTAAGTAAAGAAGGGTTACCTGAACACAAGCATTGAGATACTGTGACATCCAATCTGATAACTGAGATGGCTCCTAAGGTTGGGGGCAAATACAGTGTGAATACACTGGGAAAAGGGGTGAGTCATATCCAGGTGGGTCAGAACAGGACAGCATGATATTTGTTCGTGCTATTCAGAATTGTGTGCAATTTAAAACTTATGAATTGTTTATTTCTCAAATGTTCCATTTAATATTTTTGGACTGCAGCTAACCACTGGTAAGTAAAGCCATGGAAAGTGGAACTGTGGATAAGGAGAGGCTATTGTACACATAATTAATTTTCCCTTAATATTGAAGTGATTAACACTTGAGACTTGGTTGAGGAATTGTATGTCTTATTTAATCTTCATTGATAAAATGTGTCGATATTCTTCAAGTTGAGATCCAGAATTGAACCTAGTGTTCCGAACATTGTCTGGCGAGGACTACTCAAATTGATGCAGTGAATAAATGACTGCTCCAGGAACAGACAGCAGGCGTTGTGTCTGTTCCCCAAATGAGGATACCTTGCTTAGCCATGCCTCAAGTTAGGCTGTAGAAATAGTAGTCCAGGTTGATACCTACATGGATACTGCACTTAGACAGCCTCCAAGGACATCCTGTTCCTCCACTTACCAATTAGGTGACTTTGGGCAAATTATCTATTTATTGTGGGGATTAAGAAATTCATTCATAGAAATCACTCAGAATACTCTGTGGTCAAAATAAGTGCTTGAGAAATATTACTTCTTATGAGTAGGCAAAGCACTGACAGGATTCTAAAAGAAATTCTCACGTCCCTTGCAGAGTCTTTGTCATCAGCACCGTTAGCACGAATGCCATCATCACTCCGTGGAAAAGGAGTTCCTCGGGGGCCTCTCTGCTTCTGACCGTGGAGATGGCTCACAGAGTAATTATGCAGCTTTCTTCTGCGGGCACCGCATTTTTAACATTCATATTTCTTCCTGAAAGAAAAGAAATATTTTTGACTTGAGTTTTTAAACTATAATGTTTAACTGCTGGTTTGCAAAATTAATCAAGTGTTTTCATAATCCATTTACTCTCTTGGACTTACAGAATTTTAAATTAGGAAGGCGAGAATTGTAAATTACTTTTGCATATCCAAGCTGGGCCAAAAGGAAGGGAGCAAAAATAAAGGGGTAAGTTAGATTGCTGAAGGGAAAAGGAAATATTCTACAATTCAGAATTTCTCTGAGTATTAGGCTACCTTGGGTTTAAGGTTAGTCATGCATGAGTTGTCCTTGTAAATGCATATCATGTGTTTTGCTGAACCCAGCCTATGCTGGGACAGTTGCCTTATTCCCTAGGTAGTCTCTATTCTTTCTTTGAATGAGTCCATTAGAAAATGCTCTATTCTTTTGACCTACGTTCCCTTTTCTGGTGGTTCCTATCTTTGTTCCTTTTCTTCCTCCGTAGGGCCATCAATCCTAGCTTCAGAATTCTAATCTAGGGCATTGAACATATTTCTCCCTGCCTTTCTTACTATGATGCCTTTTGCATTCATCAAGTGATTTAACTAATTTCACTAGTCCTCAGTATCTCACACAATTAACTACTAGGGGTTGTACTTGAGAACTCAAAATGATGAGATGGCCTCATGCCCTTATTCCTACAAAGAATGCGATCGTAGCACTTTCATGGGGACAGCGGGCAGACGTGATATTTCAAGGAGTAGCTTTCTAATTCAGTTTTGATAGGGCAGGGTTATCCCAGGACAAATAGCTACAGATGTTGCCTTTTTCAGAAAAATATCACAGGGCTGTACTTCTTTTGAAATTAGTTTTATTTCTTGGCTTAAACTAGTTACCTTTTATTCCTTTGAGAAAGCTTTTTCTTGAAGAACTTCTGGTTTGGACATTGATTTTAAATTACAAAAACAAAAACGGAGGAGAAGAAAAGAGAAGAAAGTGAATTCGGGTGCAGAGGGAAAGAGAAAGAGGGAGGAAAAGGGGAATGGGAAAGGGAAAAATAAGTAATTGAGACATTTGTGTTAGATAGAACTGACCTTAATCTATAACTCAAAGAGTAAAAAGGTTCAAGTTTAACAGAACATCCTTGCTTTATAATAATAACCTGGGCACTTCATACACAGTAAATATTGTTCTAAGGGAGATTTTATTTATATTTATATTTTATTTATATATATCATTTTAATCATTTTATTTCTTTGAGGCAACCTCATGAGATACAGGGAGGTCAACCAACTTGCTTAAAATTACTCAACTGAGCACTGATGGAAGTGGGAGTTGATTCAGGGAATATTGTACTACAGTCTACACTTTTAACAACAGCCCCTCCACAACAACAATGGCTAACATTTATTGATCATTTACTAGATATTAGTCATTCTTCTAAATATTTGATCTCACAAAACCTCTGAAGTAGATCAGTATTATTATCCCCTACAGATGAAGAAAGAGAGGCACAAATATTTTAGATCACTTTCCATATTCATACATCTAGTTAGTGGTAGAGCTAGGATTTGAATCCACCCTTGACCTATGCTGGAGAGAGAAATCTTAGCCAGGGCCTTCAAGGTGATTGTAGTCTAGTGGATAAAAAGGGCACGCGCATAAACACTCAACATGTACAGTACTCAAAAATGGTTTAAGAATACTTAGCCATATATATCGGTGAGTAGAAATTATTTTAGTACAATCTGAATGGACACTGCGGGCAGGACACTGAATACCTTAGCTGATGATGGACAATAAGTATAATCTTAGTATGTTTACATGGAAGACAGGTACAGCAGCCAAAGTAAAAAATAAGGAAGTGAATGTTTAAGTAATTATCATTTACGTAGCTGCACTGTCTGAAGAAGTAGTGGATAGTTATGGAACTGAGAGTGGTGGAAGTATTAAGATCACCTTGATCCTGCATCAGCACAGAACAAAGAATCTTGAAAATTCTGTGCTAAGACATTCTTAGGGTGTTCATCTACTTCCTGTTACATCTTTACTCTGATATTTTCGGAGTGTTTTTCTTATCCCAGTTTGATCTTAAGAAAAGTAGTCAGAGACTAAGCAACAATGTAGAGATTTTAAAATAACAAATCTTTCTTTCTATTCATCTACCTCAATTCCAGTCTATTTCCTGGACTGACATGAAACCATGGTTCCCCAAATGCTCATTCTCCCAACTGCCTCTGAAGAGAAGGGAACTTCATGCAAGTCTTCATTTGGTCCACCTTATAATGGGCCTATCATTTATAATGCAAATTCTGCATTGGTTTCCCTTCCACTTTCTTTTTTGCCCCTTTTGCCTTTTATCTTTGTGCCTGCTCCCATTATGAATTCACAGTAGAGCTCTCTTTCCTTGGATTTACTCTTCACTAAATTAGCTTCTCCAGAAGTTCCCACACCTCTTTGAAGATGGATTTCAGATAAAGTAAAATTGATATACTCCCATGAGTTACAATTACTTATTGTGCCAAAAAGTTTAATAAAATATTTCATTTACTATCATTATATATTTTGTGTGAATGCAAAGCATGTTCACCCTGAAAATAGAGGAAAGGCACAATCTCAAAACGAAAGGAAGTCCTTTACAATGACAAAAATTTACCTTCGGGAAGAGCAAGGTTTCTTGTTTATTATCACAGGCTAGAATTTGGGAAATACTGAACTAATATTCCTGCAGATATGCTGAGATACCCACAACCTTCTGTAACTCTGTACAATTTCCCTTAGCTGAAGTCATATCTTAAATATTTGTGGTTGCAGGTACCTTGTCATATC
>VMDR010017621.1:0-19904 GCA_007922815.1 Macrotus californicus
GAATCCCTAGATCATACTTCATGGCTAAATAATGAATGCTGTTCTTTTAGGAACAAGGGAGCAAAACAAGGATGCCCTCTCTTACCACTTCCTTTCAACACTGTACAACTTCTATTAAATATTCCTAGCCAGTACAATAAGACACACAAAAAAATAACTGAAACATACAAATAAGAAAGAAAAAAGTCAAACTGTCTTTACTTGTAGACTATACACCACTACATATATAAAAAATCCTAAAGTGTCTCACAAAAGCTATTAAAACTTATAAATGAGCTTATTAAAGCAAAATACAAAAACTCATTGTATTTTTGTATATAGTAATGAACAATTAGAATGAAAATGTAAAACATTTTTATCAACTGTATCAAAAATACTTGGAACCAAATTCAAGAAATATATGCAATATTTGTATAATGAAAACTACAAAACATTGCAGAAATTAAAGAAGATCTAATAACTAGAAATATATGCCATCATTTATGAATAGACAGATTTAATATTGTTAAGATGGTAGAATTCTCCGCAAAATGATCTAGGGATTCAATGCAACCCCAATCAAAACTCTCAGTAGGCTTTTTTTTGTAGAAAGTGACAAACTGATTCTAAACTTTCTGTACAAAGGCACAGAGTCTAAACAATTTTGAAAAAGAACAAAATTGGAGAGGTTACCCTATTTGATTTCAGGCTTCACTCTAAAGCCCCCGCGATTAGGGCAGTGTGGCAATGGCATAAGGATACACATACCCGTTAATGTAGTAGAACAGAGAGTAAATAAATAGATGCAAACGTGTTATGACCTTCAGCATAGTTGCAAGATAAGTCAATGGTGAAGGGATAGTCTCTTTTCAACAAAACGTCCTAGAACTGGATGTCACAATGACCAAAACCAACTCTAACTCTTTCCTCATGCTATACACAAAAATTAACTAGAAATGTAACATAAACTTAAACATAAACGCTAAAACTATAAAACTCCTAGAATAAAGTGTAGATGATCAAAGTTAATGCACAGTACTTGAGAAAATAAATTTGTGTTGTTTAAGCCACCCAGTCTGTGATATTTTGTTATGGCAGCGCTAGCAGCAGACAAATACGGCATATTTTTTAACTTTATACATTTTGGGAATTATACCACATGTATTTTGCGACTTGCTTTTTTTTGTTCGACATTATATTTGGAAGATTCATCCATATTCAGGTGTGTAGCTGTAGTACCTTCACGTTCACTCCTATAGTGTGACATACACCACAATTTATTTCCTCGTTTCCTTCAATGGACAATAATAACATGTTGCTATTACAAACAATGCCAATATGAATATGCTGGTGTATCTAACTCAGGGCACACGTCCAGGTGTTTCCCTAGGTTATAAAAACTTAGGATCAGAATTGTTGGGTCTTCAACTAGATATTTCCAAAGTGGTCAAGCCAATTCACACTTCCATCAGGAGCATATAAGAGTTAAGATTGCTCTATATTCTAACATTAAGGCTCTTTTTTTAACCCATTGTAGCAGGCTCTTATTTCTATAGCTACATTGAAACTACAGTTATTAAAGTCCCTAACAGGTTTTATCTTGACAAATCCAATGGTCAATATCGATCTTATTCTTTTTTAATTTTTTTATTTTTAGAGAGAGGAGAAGGAAGGAAAAAAAGAGAGGGAAACACTGACGTGAGAGAAACATGGATCACTTGCCTCTCATATGCACCCCGACCTGGGACCAAACGCACAACCCAGGCATGTGCCCTGACCAGGAATTGAACCAGGGACCCTTCGCCTTGTGGGATGACACCCAACTACCTAAGTGAAATCACTCAGGGCTTATTCTTAAAAACAAAACAAAAAAAATTAATTAATTTTTATTGTTGCCACTATTACAGATGTCCCCCATTTCTCCCTGACCTTATTCTTGATTTATTTGACATTGTAGTTTGCTTTCTTCTTGTTAACTTACCCTTATCCTATTCTCCATACAACAGCCAGTGATGTTTATATATTATTATCTTATGTAAAGAGTTCCAATGGCTTCCCATTAAACTGGGAATAAATTCCAAATTCTTCCTATGGCTTAAAAGCTTCTATGATCTGGTCCCTATCTGCCTTCATTTCATTCCACCACCTCTATTACCTGTCTAGCCCAGGCTCACTCTGTTCCTGATACATCTCTTGCATTAGTCATTCCCTCTGCCTGGAACATTCTTCTATCAAATAGTCAATGGCTTGTTCTCTCAATTCATTTATATCTCCAACCACTTTTTACCACCTTAGAGAGGTACAACGCTTGGTGAGCCCTGAGTTTTGAGGCAACAGATACAAAAGTAGATCCCAGTTTGCACTTGGGCACTAACAGAGACTTAATACTTGACTAGAGTGCCAAATGACTATTACAAACTGCCCACTGTGTACCAGTTGTTACTTAATCCAGCAAATCATAAAATTGGACATTCAAACCTGCATTCCATTGTAAAAGCAGGTCTGGAAGACAAGTAAATTCTGTGTGACTCAGATTCTCACAGTGCCCATTCCTGTTTTCACTATCTCTATCCCTCAGCCAATATTCATGGCCTGATGGGAGTTCCCTATTACCAGGTAACAGAGATTGAAAAAGTCCAGAACTGACTCACAGATGAGTCTGCCCGTGTGTGGGCACAAGCTGTAAGTGGACAGCTTTCACTTACACTTAGCTGTGGTCTCAAACACACCAGTGAAGGCAAATGCTCCTAGTGGGCAGAATTCCAGGTATACACCTGGGTGTCTACTTTTTGTGGAGGCAACACAGCCTAAAACACAGGTCTATATTGACTCATGAGTTGTGACTAATGGGTTATCTTATTAATTAGGCACCTGGTAAGAATAAGATTGGAACACTAGAAGTAAGCATTCTGGAAGAAAAGTATGAGGGTGGACCTAGAATAAGCAAAAAATGAATATATTTCTGTCCCATGTGAATGCTCACTGAAGGGCATCCCCTGTGGAAAAGCCTCCCAATAAGATGGACATGATGATTCACACTATGAACGTCAATCAGCCTTTTTATCAATGCTTGCCCAACGAACTCATGTACAAAGTGGTCATGCAGGAAGGATGAAGGCTATGCATGGGCTCGACAATATGTACCTCTCTTATCAAGGCTAATAAGCCTATAACCACTGCTATGTCCCCAAGCATCCAACCACAAGAGCCAACACTAAGTTTCTCATAAGGTACCGTTCCCTGGAGAGGAACTAGCCAGCCACTTGGGGCAGATTCATTACACTTGACCCCTTCTGTCATGGAGAGGGCAGAAATTTGTTTTCTTTTTGAAATTTGTTTAAATTAATTTTTTTAGAGAGGGGAAGGGAGGAAGAAGGGGAGAGAAACATTGATCGGTTACCTCTTGTATGTGCCCTGATCTGGGACTGAACCCACAACCCAGGCGTGTGCCCTGACCAGGACTTGAATGGGCAACATTTTGCTTTGCAGGATCATGCCCAACCAACTAAGCCACACCAATCAGGGAAGCAATTTGTTTTCAAAGGACTAAATACATAGTCCAGATACAAGTTTGCATTGACTTAAGAATTCCATCACTACATTTATTACCCTGGTAATAATAAATTACTCAATGCCTCCAAAGGAGTCATTCTATACGGAAGGAAGTACAGCGGGGAGCTCACACCTATGTAATTCATGGGTCTTCCTACAAGCCTCATCATCCAGACATGGATTGTGACAATGGGGAAATGATTTGCTGAAGGTTCAGTTTTGGTATTAGCTAGGCAACACCACCAAATTTGGGATGCTGTTGTATAGGATGCACTATACCTTAAACCAGAGGAAGCACACAGTCCTGTCTTCCCTATGGCCGGAATACAAGGGTGTGAGAGCCAAGGGTGAAGGAATAGTAAGAATGTCTTCTCTTTCTGTATACCTAATAATCCCTTTAAATTATTTTTGTTTCCTATCCCCATAGTCTTGGGCTTGGTGGGTTGGAGGTTCTGGTTCTCAAAGGGGAAATACTTCTACCACAGAACAAGGTCATGATTTTGTTAAATCTGAAGCTGAGACTGCCTTCTGGCCATTTTGGGCTCTTCGTGCTGCTGAACCAACAAGCAGAGAAGGAGTCACTCTATTGGCCAGGATGACTGATGATAATGACCAATGGGGAGTTGGTTGCTGCTACATATTAGGGGCAAGGGAGAATATGTCTGGAACTCAGAGGACTCACTGGGTTGCCTCTTAGTTCTCTCATGTCTAACAGACCTAGTCAGTAGTACCCTAAAGTAACCCAAAGGCTCATATCATCCAGGAAAGTAGGTTTATGGTATTTGACTAGGTAAAACACTGTCACTGGGAATCCGGCAGAGAGTAAAAATAATATGGAATGGGTGACCGAAGAAGAGAGTTACGATGATCATCTTAGGCTTTGCGAATAGCAAGAACTGAAGCAGTTATATTTTGTTAATTATGTCTTTCCCCCTTTTCCTCACTACCTTAGATGAAGAGCACTGGTGGCAGGGAAGTTTTACATTTCAGGTGGAAGTATGATTTAATTATATGTCTACCTGCAATAAAATGGTAGCTTAAGAGACTTCATTTTTCTGCAGTGTTGGGAACACAACAATCTAAACAAAGAACAAAAGTGGATATTATAGGTTAAAAGGGGTGGACTGTAATGGACATTCTCCTTTTACCCCCATAGGTCTATTGTTCACCCCGCTCTGTGCCTCAGGAGGCTATTTGTTTGTGGACTGTATCACTTGGGGTTCCATGCCCTCTGGCTTGCAATTAGATCTGGCCAAAAGTAGGAGGAGATTGTGGAGTGACCAACTGTCCTGGCTTGCCCAAAACAGAGGGGCTTCTCAGGATGTGGGACTTTCAGTGCTAAATCCCAGGCAAACTGGGATGGGCTGGTTAACCTACACCCTGGCTTCCCTCTTCCTGGGCCAGGAGTTGGAAGTAATTGCAGTTCTTTTAGCAAAAGCCACAGCTCCTATTGGGAGGCTCGATCCTACAGCCAGCTACCTGCTCTAGAATCTGGTAATCAAGTTCTTCCCTTGTAACTTAAGGCCTAAAGGTAGTAACTGCTCCTCACCATTGTTTGTCCCTAGATCGTTCTCCATCCCTGGTTGATTTCTATAATCGTGCCCATCTTTTTCATGAAACTTTAAATTACCCCAACTGAATGAGCCATCTGTTTTTTGTTAGAATATCGATATATTCTGGTTTATTTTTTCCACAACCACTATTACCACCCGATACTATCCTGCATATTTATTTATTTCCTGTTTTCCCCACTGGAATGTAAGCTCCTTGAGGGCAAGGTCTTGTCTGTTCTGTTCGCTGCTATATCCTCCACACTTACAGCACTGCCTGGCACAGAGCAAACCCTCAACAACTAATAAAAATACTGTATGGTCAGTAATAATTAAGCTACGGTCTTACTAATAACAACTTATCAACAGTACTTGTTGAATAGTTAATTAAACGATTTCAAGGATACATAAATGTTAGCAGTGACTGTCTTTCAATGGTGGAGCTGCAGGCTATTTAAACTTTCTCTTTCGTGCCTTTCTGCACTTTATAAATGCACTTTAATATAATGATATCACTCTATAATTAAAAGTGCTATTTATACACACTCTAAGAGAACAAACAGAAGCAATCTGCATGTCAATTTATGTAAAACCGAAAGGACAAGGCCCAGTTCTGCGGTGCTTCTCAGGAAAGATGAGAGCTAGATGCTTTCGAACAGGTTCTCGAAGAAAGACACACTCTAAATATGTACAGGAGAAATAAAAAAAGAAAAAATAAAACATAAGATAAAATATAAAATAAAAAAATAAAATAAAAATAAAAGTGCTCCCAAACCAGAAAGATGCAGAAAATCTAGAGTAAAAGAAAAGGAACATAGAAGTTGAATTTCATAGAACAAACAGTAGTAATGGGAGAACCAAAATAAAAAAGTAGCAAACTATGATGTAGAAGTGAGACCCTATAAAACATTTGAACAAAGTTGGGGTCAAAATAATAGTGGCTACTATTTATAAAGAATTTACTGCCAGCCAGGTCTGTTCTCAGAGTTTTATATACAGGATCTCATTTAGTGCTTGTGGTGTTTGTTATAGTAGTAATGGACCCCACTGAATCCTCCCGCCCCAAATCTGCATCCTTGTGTAATTCTCACCCACATGACTCGGAAACTGGTGATGTGACTTACTTTGGTGAATGACATATTAACAAAATTAACACAAACAGGTTGGAAAAGTGCTCTGCAGGGAGAGATCTCCAAGATGGCGGCCTAGGTAAACATGGCTCGCCTCCCTGCACAACCACATCAAAATTACAACTAAACTACAGAACCGCCATCACTCAGAACTGGCAAAAATCAAGCTGAATGGAGATCATGCAACCCCAGAATTAAAGAAGAAACCACATCTATCCAGACTGATAGGAGGGACAGAGATGTGGAGACGTGGAACAGGCTTGTCCCACACCCACTGTGGCAGATAAATAGTGGGAGGGATATCTTGGGACCAAGGGGGTCCCAGCCCCACACCAGGCTTCCCAGCCCAGGATTCTAGTGCCAAGAAGATAAGTCCCCATGGCTTCTGGCTGTAAAAACCAGTGGAGATCGGTAGAAGAAACTGCTCAATTCCTAATCAGTTTCTCCTAAAGGGCCCACAGGCAGACTGACTCAGACTTACTCCCACTGACCTCCAGCACCAGGGTAGCAGCTTGAAAGGCACCAGTGACATACAGGGAGGAACTGAGGTGTCTGGCATCAGGGCGAGAAACAGGGGACAGCTTTCTCTAAGACATAACTGCTGGCAGAGGCCATTGCTCCTCTTCTGAGTCCTCACCCACCAGAGCCACAGAGTGTAGTGGGTACCATATCTGAGACTCCATCACCCTGGCTAACACTGTTTGCCCCTCCCTGGAGATTCCCTGAAACTCCATTCCACCCAACTTATGGGCCCACCCAAGTGGTTAACAGTGGCTTTTCCAAACGACTGACATCTCTTGGTATATGCTTCTGATCTTTCTAAATCCTCTCGAACAAGCAGCAGCTGGCTTGCTAAGTGGCCCCAGGCTCAGCACTAGCAGCAGCTGGCCTTGGTTCACAGCCCGGCCTTGGTAGGGTATCTCTAAGCTCAGCGCAAGAAGCAGCCAGATGCAGATTGCTTTATATCTTATGCCAAGTGGCCCTAGCCAGAACACAAGTGGGCACCAGAGCCCTACTGAAGTAAGCCCTGCCCTGTGGAGTGAGCCCCTGAACAGCTGATCCTCCACAGAGAGCAGAGGTTGGTGGCCAGTAGTCACACCCAGTCCTTGCAGCTGACTGGGTAAATCCCTCCCATTGACCTGCCAACAACAGTCAAGGCTCAACTACAAGAGAAGAGTGTGCTCAGCCCATGCGGAGGATGCACCTCAAGTACCCAGCTTGGGTGATAAGGAAAGTTGTGCTACTGGACCACACAGGACACCTACTATATTAGGCCATACTACCAAGACAGGGAGTCATAGCAGCTCTACCTAATACATAGAAACAAACATAGAGAGGCTGTCAAAATGAGGAGACAAAGAAATATGGCCCAAAACTCCAGAGAAAGAACTAAACAAAATGAAATAAGCTTTTCAGATGGAGAGTTCAAAACACTGATTATAAGGATGCTCAAGGAACTTAGTGAGGATCTCAACAACATAAAAAAGATCCAGTCAGAAAGGAAGGATACACTAATAGAAATAAAGAACAATTTACAGGGAATCAACAGTAGAGTGGATGAAGCTAAGAATCAGATCAAAGATTTGTAACAAAAGGAAGCAAAAAACAGCCAACCAGAACAGCAAGAAGAAAAAAAATCCAAAGAAATGATGATAGTATAAGCATCCCCTGGGACAACTTCAAGCATACCAACATTTGCATCATAGGGGTGCCAGAAGGAGAAGAGAAAGCAAGAAATTGGAAATCTATTTGAAAAAAGTAATGAAAGAAAACTTCTCTAATTTGGTGAAGGAAATAGACATGCAAGTCCAGGAAGCACAGAGAGTCCCAAACAAGATGGATGCAAAGAGGCCCACTCCAAGACATATCATAATCAAAATGCCAAAGGTTAAAGATAATCTTAAAAGAAGCAAGAGAAAAGCAGTTACTTATAAAGGAGTTGCCATAAGACTATCAGCTGGTTTCTCAAAAGAAACTTTGCAGGCAAGAAGGGATTGGCAAGGAATATTCAAAGTGATGAAAAGCAGGATCTACAACCAAAATTACTCTATCCAGCAAAGCTATCACTTAAAATTGAAGGGCAGATAAAGAGCTTCCCAGACAAGAAAAAGCTAAAGGAGTTCATCATCACCAAGCCTTATTATATGAAATGTTAAAGGGACTTAATTAAGAAAAAGATCAAAATTATGAACAATAAAATGGCAATAAATACATATCTATCAACAATTGAATCTAAAAATCAAAGTAAGCAAACAAGCAGAACAAAAACAAATCATAGACACAGAGGATGGTTTGATGGCAGCCAGATGGTAGTGGAGACTGGAGGAATATGAAAAGTTGAAGGGATTAAAAAGCATAAATTGTTACAGAAGAGCCATGGGGATGTAAAGTACAGTATAAGAAATGGAACAGCCAAAGAACTTATATGCATGACCCATGGACATGAACAAAGGTATGGGATTGCCTGAGGGAGTAGGGAGTGCTGGGTGGAGCGGGGCAAAGGGGAAAAAATTGGGACAACTGTAATAGCATAATCAATAAAATATAATTTAAAAAATAAAAAAGGAAAAGTGCTTTGTGTCCCAGGGTTTGCTTTCTGTCTTATTTTGGAAACTAGCTGCCCTGTGAAAAAGTCTGGGCTGGTCTGCTAGAGATAAGCGACCCAAGACATGGAAAGCACCCACAGCCAGGCTTATATAATTGATACCAGCTTAGACCCTGCCCTAGGTGAGCCAGTAGATGACTGAGCCAATGGATGACTACGTGAGTTATCCCAGGCAAGACCAGAAGAAAAACCCTCTCCAGCTGAACCCAGTCCAAGTTGATAACCTACAGAACCATAAGAAAATAACATAGTTTAAAAATGCCTGAAGTTTCAGGACACAAAGTTTTGGGGTCCTTTTTTATGGAGTAATAGATAGACATGAACCTCAAAATAACCTCCAAAATATGAATTAGTACACACTTATAAAATGAGGAAACAGAATCATAAGACAAAAACAACTTACTGAAGCTAGTAAATGACAAAGCTAGTGTTTGAATCCAGGTTGTCTGACTCCAAAATTTTTAACCAGTGCCTTCCAGTAAATGAGAAAGATGATTTGAAAAGATTTTACCGACCACTGACAGATTGGTGATAAGGTGATGGTAACAGGAAAAACGGATGATTTGGGAGACTGAAAGGACAAGAAATTCCTTGAGAATGATTGCCAGAATTCACGACGAAGTCTCGTGACTGTGCTTGCAGTGCTAAAGAGATGTTACCTGCAACAGAATGAGGGGAAGGCAAGGAAGACTACCAACAGCACCTGAAGACGCCAACAGAGCAATGGTAACACCCTCCCCACGCCACCGAGAAAGATACAACACACTGCTTCTCACCTGACAGAAGGTGCTGGTCTTGAGCTTCACAATTGGACTGTATCTCCATGGGCTGCAACTGGACATCTGACACCTCAGGGAGCAACTGGAGAATTACCATTTCCTCAGTAAGCTTTCCTTGTCTGAGACCTGGAGGCAAGTGGGCACCCCTGGGCTTGGAAGGGAATCATTGCGGAGACTGGAGATACAATTCTGATACTTGACCACCAGAAACATCCTCTAGATATAGAAGAAGTAAAGAAGAAAACAAAATCTCATTTGATTTCCAAGTGGTTTTCTCTGAGAACTTACTAAGCTTCCTTTCTCTCACCATCCAGGAGTCAGGCATTACTTCTTTTGGACCCATATTCTCCATTCCAAGTCTAGAGATCTTCAAACACCACCGAGGTTAATGCTAGCAAACATGGGTAGAACTAGAAAGAAAGGCAGGAGACGTAATCTTAGAATTTTGCCCCAGTGGTTAACACTGTTATTCGCTTCCCCTCCTACACCCAAATGACACTTGTGATCCATCATCACCATCTGTGTCTTCCTCCTTCCCTTCTCCCAGCACTCACCCACTCAGGTTGCTCTTCCCAGGTACGGTGGGCTGATTCACCTGGTCTACACTTGTGATCCCTCCCACCCCCACTTTCCGGTGTTCATTCAGTTGAACCCAGGGCCCAGCCAGCAAGGGCTGACCGGGTACCAACAGCACTCTGGGCCAAGAACCGAACCAGCTCCCCGAGCCCAGGGGCGACCGCGGTGGCCTTGACCCTCCATGGCCTCAGGGAACCGCACACGGTTCCCTGGCAGCGCTGCGAGGACGCTCGAGGGGCGAGGTCACCCGAGTTCCTCCGCGTCTCCGGAGGCGACATCAACCATACCTCGACGTGCTCTCCACACTGCTGTCAGGCTTCACAAGCGGCGAGCCCGCCACCGCCCGGTCCGCTCTAGGAATCCGGGAGGATGTGCTCAGCTCGATGGAGCGGGGCTTCGCACATGCGCACGCGCGGTGGGGCGGGGTAGGGCGGCCAGAAGGGGGCGAGCGGGGGGTGGCAGAGGCTTAACACCTGAACGGTCACAGACCTGTTCCCAGCGGAGTCGTAGCGAGGGACACCGTGAGCCTGCGCCAGATCCCTTGCCCTATCAGCCCATTCTTGAGTTGAATGTCGCAAAATATCTTTCGGGAAAGCTCCCTGGGGCAGGGTAGGTCTTCTGACTATAGAATGAATTCTTCCTTCGTTATGTTACCTCTTTGATGGATTCCCCACCCCACCCTTCCTACCTCTCTCAAATAGATTCGCTGGCGTGCTTCCATTCTAACTTCCTGTCCTCTGGAGTTTCCCCCGGAACATTGGGATGCCTCTGAATCCCCTGGAGGCCTTGTCAAGATACTGATTGCTGGGTCCCACCGGACTCAGCAGTAGATCTGGGGTGCGAGCCCAGGTTCTCAGGTGATCCTGCTGCTGCTGATTCTGGGAACACACTTTAAATACTACTGCTGTAAAAAATAAGTAGTGCTCAGCATTAATCCCTGAATTACTGGGAAGCTGGTTTTCATCTATTCTACCATCAAGAAAGGACATGGGTCTCTTTCTAAGAAGTCTGCTTGCCTTTGCAATCCTTATGATGACTAAAGGACCAGGGTAGGAAGAAGGACCTGAAATGGGGGTGGGTGGGGTGGACAGCAGAGCATCAGGGTAGGAAAGGATATTACCGTGTTCTCGGAAATATCTTGGGAAGTAAATGGGGAAATTGGGAGAAGAATTGAGACAGGTGAGACATGTGACTTTGGATCAGAAGCTTGGAAGAAAAGGTACAAGTATGAGAAAGTGGTAGCTGGCTGAAGTGATGGTTAAGGTGGAGGAGGAGGGCTTCCTGTTCTGGCCCAGGACCCTCTGGCAGTATATGAAATCTTCTGGACCTGTGAATGACCTCTGATGTTATCTGTAAGGAACTTGTTTGGGCCCAGACCTCACAAGTAGCAGTGCAGTTACTTTAAAAAAACCCCCAGCTTCACTGAGGTATAAAAGACATACAATTATCAGCAAATATTTAAAGTATACAATTTGACAAGTTTTATCATATGTATACAGCCATTAAATTATCACCACAGTCAAAATAGTGAACACATCCAGCAACCCCAAAAAGTTTTCTTCTTTCCTTGGTAATCCCTCCCTGCCTCCCACAACCCCCTACCAGTATTCTGCTTTCTGTCACTATCGATTAGTTTTAATTTTCTAGAGATTCAGGTAAATGGAACAGTACAGAATGTACTCTTTTTGGGTCAAACTTCTTTCCATTGGATGTATATACCATAATTTGTTTATCTATTCACCAGCTGCTGGACGTTTGGTTTATTTCAGTTTTTTACCATTACAAATAAAGCTGCCTTGAACATTCATGTATAAGTCTTTATATGGACATTTTTTTTATTCTATGGTAGGTGTATGTTGAACATTTTCAGAAATGCTACACTGTTTTCAGAGCGGCTGAACCATATACATTCACACGAGCAGTGTACGAGAATGCCGTAGTTGGCATACCACTATTAGCAGGGTTCCAGTCAAACAGAAGGAGAAAGTTAATCATAAGTTAATTCTCACATACAAAGGTAAAGGGTTTTGTTTTGAACTTCATCCAGAAGTGAACATAGACCTTCTGGGTATTTAAGGAAGGAAACCAAACTGTTCTTTCAGACTACGCTAGATTTATTGCTGTCAAGAGTTTTACCAGAGATATTACAAGTTAAGATGAGGTCATGCTGGATTAAGGTGGGCCCTAATCCAATGACTGATGTTCTTAAAAGAAGAGGTAAATTCAGACGGGGGAGATTCAAAGAGAGGTGCCACACGAGCATGAATGCAGAGACTAAAGTGATACAACTACAAGGCAAAGAACACCAAGGATTGCCAGCATCCACCAGAAGTTAGGGACAGGTATGGAACAGATGCTTCAAAGGGAGCATGGCCCTGCCGGCACCTTTGTTTTGGATTTCAACCCTTCAGAACTGTGAGAATAAATTTCTGTTGTATTAAGCCACTCTGTGGTACCAGAAGTGGGGTGCTGCTGTAAGAAACACCTAAAAATGTAGATGTACATTTGGAATTGGGTAATAGCTAGAGGCTAGAAGAGTTTTAAGGCTCATGACAGAAAGAACCTAGGATAAGATTGAACATTAAAGGTGACTCTGGCAATCGCTCAGGAAGACGTGTAAAGGACATTGAGAAATGCTCTCTCATCTTAGAGAGTACGCACAATGTCATGAACAGAATGTTGCTAGAAAGAATGAGCATTAGAGATATTTTTGGTGAGGACTCAGAAAAAAAGAAAACATTACTGGAAACTGGAGAAAAGGTGATCCTTTTTATAAATGAGCAGAAACTGACCGAATTATAATCTGCTGTTAGGTGGAAAATGCGGTTTGTAAATGTGAAGGTGGATATTTAGCTGAGGAGATTTCCAAGCAAAGTGTGAAAAGTGTGGCCTGGTTTTTCCTTGCTGGTTCTAGAAAAATGTGAGAGGAAAGAAAGAAATCGGGGAAGGAACAGTTAAGCAAACAGAAGTCAGCACTTAGTGATTGGGACAATTCTCAGTTTATCCAGATAGTGTGCTCTGGAGACAAGGCCATGAGTGTAGATAGACAACCTTTTAGTGACGAGATTAGGTGTGTGATGCCTAAATCTAATAAACCATCTCAGTAGAAACCAGGAATAGAAATGGGGTAATCAGAAAGGATCTGTGGAGAACCCTTGCAACTAATTGTGTGGATCCCCTTTATATCCACGGAAGACCAACATGGCTCTTGAGAAAGTTGTATCACCAGAAACACTGCCAGCTTAAACGGAATTGGACAGAGACAAAAGAAACAAAGGAAGGCTGTCATGCTTCTGGGATTCGACGTGCAGGAAATGTGGGGCCACTCCTGAGGGCTGGGAGATCAGAGCCACCTCAGCTCAGAGTGGCTCAAGGGCCTGTAGGGCCTATATGGCCTAGACATTGGAGTTGATTGGGCTTCTGTGGACCCAGAAGCTGAGGCTGATGGTGCTTCCACTGGCCCAGAAGGCAGAGCAAGCCACAGAATAATCTGGGAACTTTAGAAACATTTGGAAATTAAACAACATGTATCTAACCTATGATGCAAATAAGAAATTACAGGCAAATTAGAACATATTTGTAACTGAGTGAAAATGAAATGTAACATAAAACTTTATGGAATACCACTAGAGCAGGGCTTAGAGGAAAATTTATAGCTTTAAAATGCCTATATATAATAGAAAAGGAAATCTCATATCAATAACCTGAACTTCCACCTTAAGAAACTTGAAAAAGGAGAGCAAACTTAACAGCAAAAAGCAGAAGGAAGAAAGTAATAATGATTAGAGTAATAATTAATGAAACAGAGCATAAAAATGACAGAGAAATAAAAATTTGGTTCTTTGAAAATACCAACAAAAATTGACAAACCTTTATAGGCAGAGAGGGAGAGAGAGAGATTACCAAAAGCAGAGAAGAGGGGACATCACTACCAACACCATAGAAATTTAAGAGTATAAGGAAATACGATGAACAACTTTATCCCAGCACATTGTACAACATAAGTGAAATGGACAAATTACTGGACATAATACAAATTACATTCTAAAACCACCTGAGAAAGCAATAGAAACTGTGAACAAGTATATGAAAAGTAAAGAAATTGAGTTAGTAATATTTTTTTTTCTAACAAGGAAAGGCACAGGCCTAGATGGCTTCATTAGTAAGTTTTATCAAACATTTAAGAATAATACCAACCCTTCACATTTTCTTCTGGAAAATAGAGAGGGGGCCAGTAATTACTCTGAACCAGGGCCAGAGGAAGACATCACAGGAAAAGAAAACTACAGACAAATACCTTTAACAATATAGACAAAAATACTCAATAAAATAATAGCAAATTAAATTCATTAATACATGAAAAAGGATTATACACCATGACCAAATGGAATTTATCCTAGTAATGTAGGTTGGTTTAACATCCCAAAATAATGTTTCAGAAATTTTATTTTCCATCAGCCTTATTTCCATTCTGTTTAAGAGTTTGTGAAGGAACAGCTTTGGACCCTTCACTCAGTGGTTGTCCCCACCCAGTCGGTGGCCTGAGCAGTGGGGGCTGCAGACCAGTCTTTAGTAACGTGAGTGTGCTTAGTTTGTGAAAATTCAACAAACTGCATGTGCACTTACTTACTTGTAAAATCAGCACTACTAACTGATACTATTTATCTATTCTTCATTCACAGCATCACATACAGGCCAAAACACACCACTTTTTGTTACAATGGTTCGTGTTATTTTCTGAGACAAGTCCCCTGCTTATCACCTCTCATTCTCTCCCCATCTGCTATTTCTGTTTTCTTCTGTCTTCGATTTCTCTCCCCACTCACACTTTATCCTTTTCTACAAATACACTTAGGTCTCTACTATCCTTAAAAGAAACAAACACCTTTTCATTGTGTTACCTAGGCCAACCAGTGCCCTCCCTTCTTCCTTCTTGCATTATCACATTTCTCCAAAAGTAATTACTAGGTATTCCTGGTGCCGTACCCTACACTGTCATTCCACAGGTCACATCTCTCCCCGGCCCTTCTGCCCCTCCCCCTAATTCCAATTTACCTTAGTTCTCAACCTCCCTCCTCTAGCTCTCTGTCACATCTACTAGTCGCCAGTTCCGTCTCCTAAAATACTCTCTTGGCTTTTATGTTTGAACTATCTTGGCTTTCCTTCTCTGAGCATCTCCTCTATCTGGGCTTTCTCTTCACACCCCCAAGCATCAGTACCTCACAATTCTGTTGATTTCCCACAGGATGTCCCTTGGCGATGGCACCCCCTTCCCCATCTGCAATCTGATTTTCAGATGTATCAAATCTTGCTTAGTTCACATTTCTAATCGCCTGTGCTTTCTCTGATCTCTTTTGCCCTTTAATCTACTCTATGAAGCACTGTCGGATAATGCGCCGAAGTACACTTATGGCCATGTAATGATCTGCACTCATTACTAACTGCATTCCTAAGTCCTGAGCCTGGCATTTGAAACTCCCCAAACCTGACCCCAATCTATCCCTTAGCCTAGGTTTCTGCCAACCAAGATGGAGAGCCACTCTTCACGTGGAAAACATTTAGCTTCCTTAAATCGACATTTTAGTCATCCATCAGGGCTCAGCTTGAGGAGCGCATTCTACGAGAAAATTATTCTGACCTCCTGCTCCGCCTACCGCGCCCCGCCCCCTTTCACTCCAGGGCAGGGTCTGTCCTCCGCCTTGCACCTTCGCTATGCGCGGGCAGGAACCCCTACCCCGGCACTCCTCCCGGCAGTTTCTCGGGCTGCCATTGCAGACAGGCAACGTGTTCGTGGTGGGAAAATGTGCTCTAACCCTCCTCCTCCCCCAAATTTGGGATGCTTGTTTCTATTTTTATGTCCTTGATACCACATCAAGCTCAAGTGCCCTCTGTCTCTTTTCAAAAATTTCTTCTTTCAGTCGACTGAAAAGACTTTCTTCTTTCAAATCAACTGTTTTGACTTGGAGCTGTCCCCACCAGGTCCCACCCAGAAACTCGCTGGCTCGTTCCAACCCCACCGTCCTCTTTCCAAGCACCCCACGTGGCAGCCGAGCGTGCAGCCACAGAGCTGCACTCCTCCGGGCTTCCTAGAGGGGCTCGCCCACCCACTTCCGGCGGCGCGTGCGGCCCACGCCAGACTTGACCGGTCCCTGGTTGGGTCCTCGCATCCCGCGGAGCGAAAGGTGAGTGCGGCTGCAGGACAGCACCGCCCCAGGTGCTTTCCAAACGCCGCTGTGTGGTGTCACCCTGGCCGCCGCCTGGCCTCGGCCGCCTCGGGTGCCACTGTCACGGGCAGAGCCTGCAGCTGCACCAGGCAGCCGCCTCTCTTCGACGCTACTACCCGCCAACCCATCCGTGCGTCGGTCCATCCTTTCTTTCATTTGTCCGTTTGCCCGCCCATCCATCCGCCCTTGCGCCCAGTGGTACTTTAAGCACTCGCCGGGCGGTTTTTGTGTGCTAGGACACGGGCGGAGGAATCGGTGGTGCGCCGAGGGAATCCTCTCACGCATCCCAAGCTCGCTCCTGAGTCAGGTCTCAGCCCTCCGTCTTGACTGCGCTGTCTAGCTTAAACGATTTATTACTCTCTGAGTATTTTCCGCTTTGTAGTTCTAATCACTATTAGATTTAGGTAATTAACGTCTGCTTTCTCTTTAACGGGCCCCCTTTCCTTACTATAGTTAAAGTATGTAATGGCAAGGACACTGTCTCATTTACAACTCTGCTCAGCGTCTAGCATAGCGCCTGCACAAAGTAGGCACTCAATAAATATTGTTAAAGGTATGAAACACAGGCCCTCTTCGAAACGACCCTTTGTTTGGTGGGGAAGGCAGACGTGAAAAGGCAGTTCAGAGAACACATCTGAAAGTATGGACTCTGGAGTTACACCTTTTGGTTTCAAAGTAGTCCAGACCACATCACTTACAAGCCATATGACCTGGCGCAAATTGTGTAACTTCTCTGTTTCTCTTGGGTAAAACACTGGAGATAGACAATAGAGTACCATGAAGATGAAATGAAAATGCTTAAAGCAGGTAGACAGTACTTGACTCTATAATAAAAGCTCAATTAGTGCTTTTTTTATTACAATTAAATAAGCAAACAATGCAGATACATTTTTAATGACAGCTGTGTTGCAGCAAGCAGCATTGTTCAAAAGTGCCCTGGAGGTACCCTCTGGGTTGCTAGCTGGGACCAGGAAGGCTGTCTGCCAGCTCATTGCCTTCCTGCCTTTCAAAATGTTAGGCAGCTGGGTTCCCTCGACAGCTCCATAAACAACTGACACTGAAAGGCAGAATTCTGGTGCAAAGCTGTCCACTTGTGCCCCTGATAAGCCTGCGGATTTAGGACTAACCTGTGCAGGAGGGTGGGCCAGTGAAGGAGAAGGAACAGACAATGCTTTATGACGAAAGCTTCCCCTCAGCCACACACACCATGGAGGACAAGTTGATGAGGCATAGTATTTATAATAAAAATGGAATAATATCACAAACCTATTGAAATTAAAAGGCAAGATATGTAACATAGACCAGTGATTGCTAAGCAAAAGATACACATCACTGTGATGCAAACTGGTAAATGCCACATACACATAGACAGACACACAGATCTGATGGACTTCTTAAATGTCAGTTGTCACATAATAACAACTAAAGAAATGTATTTAGTGTTTTCTTATACTAAAAATGTAAGAAGAAAATTGCCCCCAGTTTCTCTATGTTCAGGTGTGTATGGAGCATCTCTTAAATCTAGCAAAGCACAGTTAAGGAAATGCTGTTTAGTAGGCGTCTCAAACTCTTCATATGCTCCATAAATACCACCATCCTTTCAGCCACCAGAGCCAGCCAGAAACCCGAGTTCTTGGTTCCCGTCTCTTCCAAATCCCCATCCAGTGTATCTCTAAGTCTTGTCAAATCTCCCTTTTTTATACCTTCTGGCTCACATAGCTCCAGCCCTCACTGCCCGAATGGCTGCTACAGAGCCCTTCCCGTGTCTGTACTCCATGCCACTCTGAGTAGGTAGACAGACCCTCCAGCCATCCTGTGGCCTTAGGGATCAAATGCAAACTGTACTACGATGTCCCACAGCCTTGGTGGCCTGGCTCTTCCTCTGTAGGTTTTGTTGTCTCACTGTCCCTTAAGTCTGTCCCCAGCTGTGGCCCAGGGTTTTTGTTTTGTTTTTGTTTTTCTTTAAACCTGGCTGTTCAAACAGAAGCATGTGTGGCACTTACTGAAGCCCCACCCATGGAGAGTCTGACTCATTAAATCTGTGGTGGGGTTCATGCTCTGTGCCTGATTCTGAGGCATAGCCCGGGGTGACGGCCACTAATGTGGCCCCCCTAAACCATCTGCAGTTTCCTCAGTGGGTCACATCCTCTCATACCCACTCTTCTCTGCCTGAATGGTCTTCTATGTCTTCGCCTGGCTCACTCATATCAGACTCTGCTGAGGTGTCTGCCCCAGGTAGGCAGCTCTCCCTGGTCTTAGTTGTCTTTCTCGGTCCTATGTTTTTGCTTTCCTCCATCCTTGATTTATCACACTGTGTTTGTTTACCTGTCACTTCCCATACTAAATAAACTAGGAGTCTTTGGGGACAGACTATTTATCCTCACCTGAGGATATGTTTATTGATTTTAGAGCACTAGGAAAGAGAGAGGGAGAGAGAAAGAGAGAGACATCGATTGGTTGCCTCCCATACATGCCCTGACTGTGGGTTGAACTTGAACCTAGTTATATGTCCTGACCAAGGATCAAACCCACAACCTTTTGGTGCACGGGATGATGCTCCAATCAACTGAACCACCTTGCCAGGGTGAGGACAGATCTTTCAATCCTGCGAGTCCTGTCAGCTCAAGTATTTGTTGAAATAATGGATGAAGGAATCCATTCCTCTGTTCTTTGTGCTGTCTCAGAACCTTGACTTGAAGTCAAGAATATTTCTTCCTTGTTTGTACATCCCCCCTGGCTCTTCTCCATGATGGTGCTAACCTATTCTGTAATAATAAAAGCAAGTGCTTCAGACTCAGGCACCCATAGGTTCATGACTTGACTTTGCTATTTACAAGATTGGGGCCTTTGGCAAATTACTGAATAAGTTACTAAAGCTGTTTCCTCATGTGTAAAATGGAGATGACAATATCTACTGTATGGTATTATTGTCTAGCCCAAATAAAACAGCATTTGTAAAGTGCCTGGAACATAGAAGGTGTCTATTAAGTGTAAATTCCCTTCTTCGGACCAACACCATGGCGTGACAGAAAGAGCTGAATATTCTGGTTGGGGAGCCCAGTTCTGCTGCTTATTGGTTGTGTATCTTTGGCAAACTCATGATTCTCGGTAGCCTCATTTGGAAAATGGGCATAATTATAACTCCTTATTGAATTGTTAGGGAAATTATGTAAGATTTGTGTTAGGTATCCAGCTAGTGCTTGGCCTCCAGTAAGTGCTTAATAAAATGATGATAATTATTCTGAGAAGTAATAATATACTACAGTATTTTCCCCACTTTCTATGATCGATAAGCACTACTTATTATCCTCTATGGTTGTTCCTAACATTATTTACTAAAGATTGAATTGATTTTGGTGATACTTAAATTTTCTGTCCTGAAAAAAATCCTGCATCATCTGTAAGTGTATCATTTATGCAGAAGCTTCCTTTCGGTCAGTTTTCTTTACAGTGCTCCACTCCCTGGCAACCAGTCTTCACAACCTGTATTTATATTCTTTTTTTTTTTT
>VMDR010017622.1:0-19919 GCA_007922815.1 Macrotus californicus
AAATGGGCAGGCATGAGATGAGGTCTAGTGAGCCCAGATAGGATGGAATCTATATTAGTTTCCTGTTGCTGCTATAACAAATCACCACAAATTTAGTGTCTGAAAACAACACAAATTTATGAACTTATAGTTCTGGGGATCAGAAGCCTGCAGTGAGTCTTACAGGGAAGAAATGTGTCAGTAGGATTGTGTTCCTTCTGGAAGCTTTAGTAAGAAATGTATTTCCTTTCTTTTTCTAGCTTGCAGAGACTAAGTATATTCTCTATGCTTCTTTTATTTTGCCTTCTTATTTGCACATGCCCTATTTTTACTCAGTCATTTTTAAAGTGAATTCATTGGGGTGACATTGGTTAATAAAATTATATAGGTTTCAGGTGTATGGTTCTATAATACATCGTCTTTATATTGTATTGTGTGTTCACCACCCCAAGTCAAGACTCCTTCCATCACCATCTATTCCCCCTTTTACCCTCTCCTAACCTTAGTCATTTTTAAAGGACCGAAGCAGGAGTAATGATTATATACCTTTAATATATCAAGGGAATATACAGCCTGTACATGATAACATGAGCTCTCAATTTTGGATGACTTATTAGACAAGATAGGTGAGGATCCAAGGGATCCTGGCAGCCTGAAAAATGCCCCACTGTGCCCTCGGCAGCAGGCATGATAAGTAGCCGAACTCCACATCTCCATCGCAGCCCCAGAGCAAATGCATTCTATTGATTTTTATGTTTAAAAGTCTCATCTGTTCAAATATCATATTTAATGTTACAAGTAAAACTGAAATAAGTTAAAACTCTAACAGACATAAATGAGTCCTATTGTGAAAGCTGTAGCAAATTGTGTAACTACAGGTTTATTTATAAATTAGGTGACTTTTCAGTTATCCTTCTTGTTTCCCTCATCTTTAAATAAATAATATAAGTGTGCTGTCCACTTTAAGGACAAGCACTTTCAAATCATACAAAAGCTTGCTACTGGGGGAATTTCTTCCTACAGTGATTGTTTGAAAGTACCAACCCATTGACAAGAGTTTGTATTAGAATGAGAAAGACCTCTGTTAATAAATACCTTTTTTATAAAAGTCATTTAAATCCAAATTGACAGATGCTTGTCCTATTACTAATCCATTTTTATAGGATAATTAAGTCTCCGTTCATCTGTTTGCATCTGATAACTTGGTTTTTGTGAAAGAAGCTTATTCTGTTATTTTTTCCTATAAACACAGTGCATTTATTTCCCCCCTTTTTGAATTGTTGTTCAAGTACAGTTATTTCCTGAAACAACAATTCAAAAGAATCTATGTGCCCCAATGTTCATAGCAGCACAATTTACAATAGCCAACTGGTGGAAGTGACCTAAGTGCCCATCAGTAAATGAATGTATCAAAAAACTATGGTACATTTACACAATGGAATGCTATGCAGCAGAAAGAAAGAAGGAGCTCCTACCCTTCACGACAGCATGGATGGAACTGGAGAGTATTATGCTAAGTGAAATAAGCCAGGCGGTGAAAGACAAATACCATATGATCTCACCTACAAGTGGGACCTAATCAACTAAACAAACAAGCAAGCAAATATAACCAAAGACATTGAAATAAAGAACAAACTGATGGTAGCCAGAGGGGAGGTAGGAGGGAGTAACAGGGGGAAAAGGAGAAAGGGTCTTTGAGAAACATGTATAAAGGACACATGGAAACACAGTGCTTTAATGAGAATTCTTTAGAACACAAGTTTCTTAGTATGTAATAGTTGCTAGATAAAAGATGTGTTCAGTTGCTAATTAACCTTGGAAATTCATAACGCATATTGGCATGTATAAAACAAAATACACCAAATAACTTATTTAATATCATTCAGTATTTCCTATCATAGTGTTCACAGAACCAGAAATGACCTGAGACAACTTCTTCTATAAAAAGAATCTTTAAAAATGAGCTGTCTTACCCTGGCCAGGTGGCTAAGTTGGTTGGAGCATCATTCCATACACCAAAAGGCTGTGGGTTTGATTCCCAGTCAGGACATATGCCTGAGTTGCAGGTTTGATCCCTGGTAGGGGTGCATATAGGAGACAACCAATCATGTTTCTATCTCATGTTGATGTCTCTCTCTCTCTCTGTCTAAATCAGTAAAATCAATAAATATGCCCTTGGGTGGATTGTTAATAAATAAATAAATAAATAGAAATGGTCTGTCTTCCTGCATGAGGAGCAGGCAGTTGAGCTTTTCAGGGAGTATCATGAAGTGAAGCAGTGAAGTGACTCAGCTGGTTTATCAATTAGAAGGACTTTAATAGCAGGTACTGGAAAACACAACTCAAACTCTGGCAGAAGACAGAAACTATGGATTTGTTTATTAAAGTCTTAACAGTAGATTTGCTTCAGCTGGGGCTTGGTCTTTCACTAACAAGTGATTAAAAAAAAGTCAACTCAAACTTCAGCAGAAAAAGGAAAGCTGTTCCCAGGCCATGGAGGGAAGGTTACCCTCTGAAATCTGACCATGGAACTTTTGCCTCATAGAGTGCAAATCAGACTTATGTCCCTTACTAGGCTGATTTCTTTAAGGGTTAAGGAATTATCTCAATCTTGCCACCATTTAGTATCATGCTTGGTGTAGAAGCGCTGGTTAGAAGACTATTTTGGACTGAATTAATGAGTGCATTTGCAGAAGTAACTCAAGGGATGGTATTTTTTAAATATATGTCCTGGGATGCTTGTGAAACACCCATGTCTCTACAAAAGGCATATGTTTTTGGACCACACTGTGCTAAATGAGGAGATCCATGATGTAATAGCTATCCCTTACCATCCTGAAGACTGTGTGAAAATAAGTGTATTCACACATCAGTCTGGGAGGAGCCTAAGAAGGGAAGAGGCGGCAAAAATTTTTCAGGATCAATGGGAGAGGTACCTTGTCCAATTTGACTCTGTGCAGCTTCCTTCTCTCCTGTACCTGTCCCACACACCTGGGCCTCCTTGGCCTTTCCGAACTTCTAGCTCTCTCAAATCCATCAGGCTCTGTTCCTCTCCCTGCCCCTGGAGGGTGCCAGTGCAACTGCCAGGCTAATCTTGTTTTTTTTTTTCCTTTCATGGGCCATAATCCCATGCAGCCCTTTGTCCAAAGCCCTATTGTATTTATTTTGTCTAGTCTTCCAGGTATTTAAGGTGGCAGGGTAAGCCTGGCCTCTTTCTAGGCCCTCAACATTTGCAGTGAATCTGTTTCATCTGGCTGGGAGTGAGGTTGGATGTAAGGAGAACATGTGGGACTAGACAGAGAAATCAGGAGAATGTCATTGGCTATGGACTTCTGACTCCTGGATGTCTTTCTTACAGTTTCTCCTGGTTCTCTGATGAGAGAAAATGGTTACATGTAATTTTAATCCCTGAGGATGTCTTAGTGGGTTTTGGACATGTCCAAGTCCAGTTTTCCCAAGACAGAGGCTGCAATGTTTGCACCCTGAGCTGTCTTTGAGGCATCAATGCCGATAGGTCACCACCCTCTGCCATGGGATATTTCTGTTGGGAAATGAATGATTCAAAGAAGGGGATTCTAGAAAGAATTCAATCTCCCAGAGCAGATGGTTGCATAGATTTCTCTCTGGTGCAGCAGCCACTGCAGCTGGGTAATTCCAGAGCTGTTTCCTCTGTGCCCTGAGGCAGCTGCAGAAGAATGGGTGTCTCCTCAGGCAGCACTGTGGCTGGGTTTTAAGTATTGTGCCTTGAGCCTTAACCTCAATTCTGCTTCACTAGCCCTCCTTGTATATACTACATCTTCTGCCTTATCAGCCAGAGTCAGCTACTCTTATTTAGAAAATTCATTGTCTTGGCTATGTTATTATGATTAAGTAGTGGATCATTATCAAAGAAGTACATGAAAAATTGAACATCACTTTATCAAATAAAGAAAGGCTAAATTCAAACAGCTTCTTCCGAGTAGATCAGAGCACTTACATATATGCCCTCTGTGTGTGTCATGGACTTATTCCAAAGACCAGAAGAAAGTGAAGGAACTCCCTAGTCTGGGTTTTAGCTCTCCCTCTCGTCAACTGTGTTACTTTTTCTGTTTGAAATAAAATCTCTTCTTATTCCGGTGATTGTCATTGGATATTTTAATGACCTGTGTAATTCATATGTTTTCTGAACATGTTTCCAGGCTTCTGCAACATTTGCATGGATGGACATTTGTAACCAAGGTATAGGATGTATTCAGTTGACAAATGACTCGCTCTAATAGGGGATTTAGAAAGAGCATCTGGTTTCATTAATTTTATAACTTCTCATTCCTTTATATTCATAAGCTAAACACGTCCCCACTACACTTATAATTCATTCTTTTGAAAATGAACACGCTTGGTATGGTGCAGAGATGAGGGCAACTTTTATAGCTAAATGCTCATGCTTTAAAAGCATCGTGGGCCATGGTGACTTGTAGCGGGAATCCGGATAGACTCTTAGGTGTGTCTACTGAGCCAAGGTGCTAGAGAAGAAATAGCTCCCAGGAGTCAACTGGACAAGAAGTTGTTGCAGAAGATAGGAAATACTGTTGTGATAAAGTATCATTAACTTTTTGTCTTTTAAACAGAAAATCACCTTTACTTCGCCTGTAATTGAAAACACATCTCTTGGGCTTTTTGGTGGGAATTGCTTAGAGTAGAGGTATACATGCAAATGTCTGAGAGGTACATTGTCACCATGAATTACTTGGTGAGGTTTTTATCGACGGGCAAGAAGCTACTTTGTTGTGTAAACCTTTGAAAGGGGATTAGAGAGAAAGAAAAAAATCAACAAGCAAATAAGTGAATGGGCTTTGAACATAAGAGGTAAGATATTGAACTACCTGTTGCTTACCCTGGCAGGAAATTGAGGTTGTTTTAAAAAGGATGTCTAAATTCAAAACCAAACCATTGTAAGAAGTAAAAGTTTTGTTGAGCTTTTTCTTGTGTGAGAAGAAAAACTGTAGGTATCAGAGACCTTAGATATCCATATAGTGCAATACTCTTATTTTGCCAGTAAGTGAAACTGAGGCCCTGACAAGAAAGTAGCCTGCTCAAAGTTATCTATTAGGTAGTGAGAGAGTGCAAGTTTAGAAGGCCACCTCATATACCCTGGCTGGTGTGGCTCAGTGGATTGAGTGCTGGCCTGCGAACTACAGAGTCGCTGGTTTGATTCCCAGTCAGGACACATGCCAGGACTGTAGGCCAGGTACCCACTAGGGGGCATATGCAAGGCAGCAACATATTGATGTTTCTCTCCCTCCCTTCCCCCTCAAAAAATAAAACAAATAAAATCTTTTTTTTTAAGAAGGCCATCTCATAAATTAAGAATGAGATGTTAACATCTCTGATGTGTCCATTGTGATGAGTAAAATCTGGAAGATATTTTATAAGACAAGGGGCACCTGGCTCCTCTAGGCTGTAAACAGCAAGTTAAACCATATTCTCCTCTGGTTAAATTGTTTGACTCTGAAAAGTTGCCTGGGTTCCCATAGTCCTGAACAGGGCCTCTCTTCTTGAACATGGGACCTAAATAAAGGCCTATAATGTCATGCTGATTGCGCTGATGGGCACCTTCCTGCTGAATCAAGATTCAAAAAGGCAGACTTCCAGCCAAGATGGAGGCGTAGGTAGACACACTGTGCCTCCTCACACAACCAAAAGAAGGACAGCAACAAATTTAAAAACAAAAAACAACCAGAGCTGACAGAAAATCAAACTGTATAGCAGTCCAACAACCAAGGAGTTAAAGAAGAAACACTCACTCAGACTGGTAGGAGGGGCAGAGACAGGCAGCCAGGTGGAGAGGACTCGCGGCAAGGTGGCGGCTGGCAGACCTGACGAGGTGGCAGATTTCGAACTGGGCGGTCCCACATTTATGTGCTGATGAACTGGGAGGAGCAACTGGGGAGCAGGACAGATCATGCAACCCAGGGCCCCAGCACGGGGAAATAAAGCCTCAAATCTCTGACTGAAAACACCTGTGGGGGGTTGAGGCAGCAGCAGGAGAAACTCCCAGACTCACAGGTGAGCTCGTTGGAGAGACCCTCAGGGTCCAGAACGTACTCAAGCCCACCCACCCGGGAATCAGCACCAGAAGGGCCCAATTTGATTGTGGGTAGCAGGGGAAGTGACTAAAAACTGGCAGAGAGCGGAGCAAGCAGCACTGCTTCCTCTCTGACCCCTCCCCAACAAACAGCATCACAACGCAGCGACACGGTTTCCCCGACCCTGGTGAGCACCTAAGGCTCCACCCCTTACTATGTAATAGGCATGCAGATACACACACACAAAAAAAGCCCAAATGAAAGAACAGATCAAAGCTCCAGAAAAAATACAACTAAGCGACAAAGAGATAGCCAACCTATCAGATGCACAGTTCAAAACACTGGCAATCAGGATGCTCACAGAATTGGTTGAATATGGTTGCAAATTAGATGAAAACATGAAGGCTATGCTAAGCGAAAAAAGGAAAATGTACAGGGAACCAACAGTGAGGGGAAAGAAACAGGGACTCAAATCAATGGTGTGGACCAGAAGGAAGAAAGAAACATTCAACCACAGCACAATGAAGAAACAAGAATTGAAAAAAATGAGGAGAGGCTTAGAAATCTCTGGGACAACTTTAAATGTTCCAACATCTGAATCATAGGGGTGCCAGAAGGAGGAGAGGAAGAGCAAGAAATTGAAAACTTTTTTGAAAACATAATGAAGGAGAACTTCCCCAATCTGGCAAATGATATAGACTTCCAGAAAGTCCAGGAAGCTCAATGAGTCCCAGAAAAGTTGGACCCAAGGAAGCACACACCAAGGCACATCATAATTACATTACCCAAGATTCAAGATAAAGAACCTTAAAAGCAGTAAGAGAAAAGGAGACAGTTACTTACAAAGGAGTTCCCATAAGACTCTCAGCTGATTTCTCAAAAGAAACCTTGCAGACAAGAAGGGGCTGGAAAGAAGTATTCAAAATTATGAAAAGCAAGAACCTACATCCAAGATTACTCTATCCAGCAAAGCTATCATTTAGAATGGAAGGGCAGATAAAATGCCTCCCAGATAAGATCAAATTAAAGGAGTTCATCATCATCAAGCCCTTACTATATGAAATGTTAAAGGGACTTACCTAAGAAAAAGAAGATAAAAAATACAAACAATAAAATGACAACAAACTCACAACTATCAACAACTGAACCTAAATAAACAAAAACAAAAACAAGCTAAGCTAACAACTAGAACAGGAACAGATGAACAGAAATGCAGATCACATGGAGCGTTGTCAGCAGGGAGGGGGCAGGAGGAGAATGGGGGAAAAGGTATAGGGAATTAAAAAAATAAATAAAATAAAAAGCATAAATGGTAGGTAGAAAATAAACAGGGGCAGGTTGGGAATAGCATAGGAAATGGAGAAGTCAAAGAACTTATATGTATGACCGATGGACATGAACTAAGGTGGGGAGGATGCTGGTGGGAGGGGGTTGCAGGGTGGAGGGGAATAAAGGGGAGAAAGAAATGGGACAGCTGTAGTAACATAATCAATAAAATATACTAAAAATGACTAGAGTTTTAGTTGGCTGAACTTAGGACTTATACGAGTGTGATGTGACTATTGAAGGAACTGAAAGGCCCTGGCTGGTGTGGCTCAGTGGATTGAGCACTGGCCTGCCAGTTCAGTTCCCAGTCAGGGCACATGCCTGGGTTGTGGGCCAGGTCCCCAGTGTGGGGTGCACAAGAGGTAACCCCACATTGATATTTCTCTCTCTTTCCCTCTCTTTCTCCTTCTTTTCCCCTCTCTCTAAAAATAAACAAAAGAAAGGAAACTAAAAGGAAACTTAAGTTGAATTACTGCATTTTGCCATGTATAATGTACAGTCTTTTGCTTAAATTTTTGAGGGAAAAACAGGGATGCATATTATATGTGGGTAGTACTAATTCTTTATCTATTTAAATGTTTTTTATTCTTTTATTTATGCTTCTGCATTAAAAGTATAACTGTAGAAAGCAATAACGATATCCATACGCAAAATAATACCCTGGAATATGATAATTGGTTTTGTTTCTAAATGCAAATAAATTAAGAAATTGAATTAAAATTAAAATGAAAGACTTTTTTCCTGAACACTTGGGCCAAAAACATAGGTGCACATTATACACAGCAAAAAACAATAATCAGGCTCAGGGTCCAGGAGACCTAGTAAAAGGAACTTATAGGGTGAACAGGTACAAGTTCAATACAAGAGGGAACTTTCTTACTACTTATTGTATTGGACTGGACCATCTTAAATTGGTGTGTGTTTCTGGAAGGGTGTGAACATCTTGGTGCACATCTGTCAGGGATCTGGAATATCTGTTTTGAACTGGGTGGCCCCTAAGCCTCACCATAACTCAAGTGTATCAGTCCAGAGGTCAGGATAACTCTTCAAGCCCCACCACCTACTGTGTGACCCTAGACAACTTATTTAACTTCTCTGAGCCTCTCTTTTCTTGGCTCTAAGAATAAATATTTTAAAATATTTTTTTTAATATTAAGATTAAAAAAATCAATTAAAAAATGCACAGTGAAGCTCCTTGTGTGGTGCTTGGTACATGTTAATTTTTAAAAAGTTTGTGTCTTTAGAGCTACCCATCCCTCCATGTGTAATAATAGCTCATGCAGGCAAGAGCATGGGACCCCACAATGACTAACGGGATGCCCTGGGACTTTTGCTGATGCCTCTTTGAGTGATTCTTGCTTAATGGATTTAAGCTGAGATGACAAACTTCCTGCAGATTTTATTACATCTGAACCTGGATATTGCAGCCAGGACAGCTGGAATCGGAGTTGAGGGACAGAGAAGAACAGGCTCATGATGACTTTATCTGGCTCCTGAATCCAGCTGTGTCTGAAGCCTGCTGGCTTCTGGCCTTCTCGTTTGCAGAGTAAATTGATTCCATTTTCCCAACTGCAGCCTGGGTCAGGTTTTCAGCAGACGTGCAACAAAAGTATTGGAACAGAGGAAATCCTGGAGAGAGACCTCCTCACATCTTTGTAGAGATACTATTATTATTGTTTAATGTGAAGACTCTACCGGGCAGCTACTCCTGCCTTCCATGCAGGAGGCTATGGAGGCATTGAGAGCACCGCTTTCCTTGATCACCTCTGCTCAGAGTGCAGGGAGACCAACTGTGATACATCAAGGGCACGATGACCTAAAAAGTTTACTTGTTATTCTTGGCGGCTCCTAGCTTAGAGACACTACCTTTAAAACCCCAGCTGCTCCTTCTTTAATTCTCCTTCCAGGTGTCAAAAGCCTGATCAATAATGAGCACCTCAAATGTCTTCAAACTTAATTTAGCATCTGGCCTGAGGAGGTAAATGCCAAGAATGGGTCTCATGGCAAGAGAAGTTGGAACCAAAACAGAAATGCTGAGAAATGCTTAGTCACAGTGTACCATAGGTTCACAGGAGATTTTCTTTCTCTTTTCCTTTGTAATGTAACATCTGCTTGCTAATTAAGTTAACCTTGTCAAAGCTGCAAAAAATTGGGTTAAGCTGAAATAAGATGACACCACATCTGTGGTGCTATGATTGAACGAGGCTGTCAAAGTGACTGCTGGATCTTTCTGATGGCAGCTTGTCTTAAAGACCTCTGGATTCTTCTCAGGAACTCAAAGAAAGAGGTGGTTCTGCTCATTGACTTGAACATGAAGGTTGGTGGTCCAGGTGCTGGAGGAAGAACTTAAGGGTTCTACCTGATTCTGTAGATGTCAGTCATTCAACATCAGTGTCTTCCCCAGAGAAGCTTTCTCCCTCTGGCAGTGTTGTAGCATCTCTCTGTAAAAGCAGCAAGCAGACCCCTTCCAAAATCTGGTTCAGATATTGAGGTCGATGATTCTCCATGCACCAGAGAATTTGAGAGAAGGCTTATCACTCAGAGGACTTTCTGGAAGAACTGGGTGGATGCAAGCAGGTCCAAGTTGACTTGGGCAGAACAGAGGGAGTAGGTTGGGCTTTTTTAAAAAAATTATTTTATTGTTGTTCAATTACAGTTGTCTTTATATTAAGTGGCTAAAGGTGGCAGGGAGCAGGGAACTGTGGAAAAGTTCCCGAGCACGGGAGCTTTATATTTCCTGCTCTCACCAAAAAAGGACATGAGCTCAAGGTCTTCTTATCAATTGACCCACATGTAGGTCCAAAGGGAAAGGGGAAGAAAGGCTTAAGTCAGCAGTTGAAGATCAAGAAGAAGTCAGACTCTTTATTATGATTAGATGTGATCTTACCTAAAAAAAAAGTGTATAATTTTTCACAAATTTTTTCTCTCACAGTTCTGGAGGCTAGAGTCAGAAATCTAGGTGTTAGCAGGGTTTGTTCCTTCTGCACACTCTCAGGAAGAATTTATTTCATGTCTCCTTTTTGGCTTCTGGGGGCTGCAGGCATTCCTTGGCTTGTGGGTGCATCACTCCAATCTTTGCCTGCATCTTCACATGGCCTTCTTCTCTGTGTTTATTTTAAAAAGACATGCTTATTGGATTTGTCATTCTGTATGATCTCATCTTGATCTTTACTTTGGTTACATCTGCAAAGACTCTGCTTCCGAATAAGGTTACATTCTGAGTTTTCAAGTGAGCATGAATTTGGGGGACACTATTCAACTCAGTACACAAAGTGAAGCCACTTTGTTACTGCATTTTAAAAAAGTGTATTCTTTAGCACATTTGTCAGATTGCTGAATTTCTGTACTCCAAATGAGACCTTCACAAGCTCATAGGGTCCCCAGGAACAATATGCTTTTTAAAGAGGACTGAGACCTAATGGAAAGATTTGCACAGAGGTCAGTGGCAAGGGAAGGGAAGAGGCAGGAATGCCATCCACTCAGCACTCACCTGGGGCAGGGGGTGGAGAAATCAGTGATCTCACTGACCTCGTTTCTCAGCAGGGACATGGGCTGAGTCAGGAAAGGCTGTGATGTTTGGGGAAGTGTCAGAGAGCCCTGTTTGGAAGCTGGGATGTCTTTCTGTTGTCTTCTCAATGGCTTCAAGATGGGTGGTCCACAGTGCTTTAAATACAGCTCTCTATGGCTACTTTGGCTGCCATCACAAAGTAGCACAGGTCAGTGGCTTAAATAACAGAAATTTATGTTCTCTGAGTTCTGGAGGCTGGGATTTGGTGATCATGGCGTCAGCAGAGCTGGTTTCTTCTGAGGCTTCTCTCCTTGGCTTGTAGATGTTCGTGTTCTCCCTGGTCTTCACATCATCTTCCGTCTGTGCATGGCTGTGCGCTGATCTTATTAAGAACAGCAACCCTATCGGATTAGGGTCCTCCTGAGTGAACTTATTTAACTTAACTACCTTTTAAACAATTTTATCTTCAAAATTGGGATTTACATCTTCAATATATAAATCTGGAGGTCATATTTCAGCCTCAATCTATTCCACATTTTGGTGCTCAATGAGCAAGGCACGCACCCTTTTTATTGACACATTTCTCTGTCTCTGAAAGTTATGACTGTCTTGCAAAGAAGTGTTGAAACATGGGGTGGCAAAGCCAAGAGGCAGAGCCAGAACGGGACCTCAGAATCCTGCCTCAGTTGAAAAGGGTGGGCCACCAGAAATGGCGAGGGGGTGGGATTGGCTGCCACTATGAGAACAGCTTCTTGCCATCTTCCCTTAGAGAATCCCAGTCTTCAGGGGTTCCCTCTGGTCATGTAAACTGTGACTTCCACTCACACTGGGAACTTTCATCTCTCTCTACCCGAGGAAGACCTGGTTGCAAATAAGCTGGTTCTTTGAATGAGACTTAAAAATATAAGGGCCCAAATCGTGATTGTAATTCTAGTTACTGAGCAGAATTTCATCTGTGCTATGTTAATTAACTACATGGGGGAACCCTTTCACAATGTATTCGTGTATCAAATTATCACATCGTACACTTTAAATATCTTACAATCTCACGTCAATTACACCTCAATAAAGCTGGAAAAAATTTTCAAACACTTGCTCTTTTGTTACACATATTGCTACCACTTCCTATTTCTTTTGTTTTATGTATATTTAATCTTTTTTTACCTCCATCTCAAGATGCATAAATATTATTAATTAACATAAATAATTTTAGCAAAAAATTCTTTTTAAAGAAAAACCAGAAATATGTATGAGAATCACCACCTGTTCAGAGATTCCAGAAGAATACTACAATAGAAAAAAATGAGTATTATTCCTACTTGCCAGAGAATTTAATATAAGCTACATTATTTGAGGGGCTTATTCTAGGAATTTAGATATCCATGCAGCAAAAAGCTATTTTAAGACTGCTTTTTGCCTGGACTCTATGATAGTGCTATGGCAAATGCCAGATGTGGTAGACAGACTGGAGCTAACCTCCCCCCACAACATGTCCAAGTCCTGATCCCCAGAACCTGTGAATATGTTACCTTACATGGCAAAATGGACTTTGCAGATGTGATTTCACTAAAGAGCTTGAGCCGAGGAGATTATCAATGTACCACATGGGTCCTTATGAGAGAAAAGAGGGAAGCAGGGGCGAGAGAGAGGGAGAGAGAGAGAGAGAGAGGGAATTTGACTGAGGAAGCTCTCTGCGGGCCTTACATGTGATGCCTCGGAGCACAGATGGCCTGTAGAAGCTGGAGAGACCAGGGAAGTGAATTCTCCCCTACAGTCCCCAGAGGAATACAACTCTGATGACCCATCTTGGGCTTCTACCTTCAGAGCTACTAAATTTCTGTTTGTTTGTTTTTTAAAGCCATTAAGTTGGTGGTAATTTGTTACAGCAGCCATAGGAAATTAATACATCAGGGTTGCACCTGAAGCAGCCAGAAGCAACTGTGTAACGTTATCTCTGGGACACAGGAACCACTGCCTCAGCACAGCCAAGGTTGCAAACGGCGTTCTATTTCTTCATTTTTGTAAAACGAAACATGAAGTACAGGTCATTTGTATGGCTGCCTTCCCCTGCTCTGGGCAGTTTTGGAATCCGAGGCTCAGTGGATGACGGCCAGCACTACTCTCCACCCCTTGGAAAATGGTCTCCTTCGCATGGACCTGCTGCCTTAGAAAGCTCCTGGTGCTTATGAATAGCACTGTTTTCCTTGTTATATCCATTTTCCAAGAATTTTTGAATCGTGCCTCTTACAGGATAACTTCCGTAATGTTGGTCGGATGAGTGAATGTTAATTACACATTTGTACAGCAGTTTCCCAAGTCATGAGCAGTGGGTGCTGCTGCTGGCCTCTATCAGCTTGCAAGAGCTGGTTGCTAAATTTTGCGGAATTTGCAAGCTCATTGTTAAATGCAGCCATTATTAAGTACTGAATTATAGAAACTTACAATGAAATCAATGATCATGAAACTAAAGGTAATGAATACTCAGGATCTGTCACAACCTAATTATTTCACTACATTTTACTTTTATGGACGGTCTTGAAGTTATTTACGTCTATTTTATTTGTATCCTGGAAATAAAATACTGGCCTGTTGCTGAGCATGACTTCTAACTCTGAGTCAGTGACGTCATACTGGTAGCTTGAAAATGGTGTGTGCACGAAGAGCACAGAAATTGGCAAACACTATAAACGGAGAATTTTTTTCCTTGAATCAGTTGTTAAACATTCACCAGTATGAGAGTGGTCATAAACCTGATCTGATCTTCACCAAAACCGCCACATGGCACCTGCATCCTCAGTTTCAGTCCATGTGTGTTGCATCTGTGATCATTGAATTGCTTTCTGGCCTTTTGGTTACGATCAAGTGTAGTGCGGTGATGGAGATTAATCAAGTAATAGATTTTAGAATTGGTTTTTATTTTTCTATAAAGCATTACTTCTTAGAAAAATAATGGCAGAAATATAGTTTAAATTAAGGGTTGCCAGGTAAAATATGGGATGCCCAGTTAAATTTGAATTTTAGAAAACAATAACAAATTTCAAGTGTGAAAATGTTCCAAATATTGAACGGGACATGCTTATATTTTTTAAAAAATATTGTCTGTCACTGAAATTTAATTTTAAGTGGATGTCTTGCATTTTTATTTGTTGAATCTGGCAACTTAATACTGTCTATGTTTACATGTTAACAATGGGAAAATTTCTTGCTCTAGTCCTGTTATTTTTAAAATATCTGCTCCCTTTACCACTTACTCTAGTCAGCTCTCTCAGCTTTTACTAGGGTCAAAATTAATCGCATAAAATTGCTTACAAAAACCTAGTAACTGGGCTAGTGACTTTGAACTCCCAACGTGCTTCTTCCCAAAAGGGACTTCTACTTTCTGCCTTGTTAGACATCTCGGGAACCGTCTAAAACAAAATAGAACCATTGAAAAATACAGGGTCCGGCAGAAGTAAGGCCTGCTTGAGTGTGGTTGGTAGGGTAATAATATGGGTGCAATAATTTATAGTTCTAATTGAACATTTCACCTAAAATGTCATGTGGTGTGCTTGAGTGTGATATTGTTATGTTACAGAATTACATGCTTATGATTTTATAATAAGAGATTTTGTAATAAAAGAGGAGCATTATTTGTGCCGGACCCTGTACACTTTCCCTTGTCTGTGTGTGTTCATCCCATAACATAGTTTAGCGGCTGCTCCCTCCTGGGTCTTAATAGCACACTTGGTACCACGAGCACTCTGGGACCAGGCGTGTTACTGCCAACAGTTTTTTTCTCTCAGGTTTAAAAATTCTTGGGCAAGTAAGTGAAGCTAGCTGCCTTTCAGAATCTTAGCTCTTCAGCGGACAGAATATCTGGTTGGGTTGTTTCACTAATGGAGCTCATTAATGTGTCTGGACCAGCAAAGCAGCTGTTGGCAAATCCATGCAGTGCCTGTCCTCAGACACCTGGCAATTGGAAGCTGGGGCTATTCATCTGCACCATTTGTAGCAATGTTTCATTTGCTACAAATGCTCTTAGATGCTGTCTTCAACAGGAGCCAGAGAACAATGCCAATGAGTTTCTCAGGAGGTGTGGAGCTGAGAGTTGTAGAAACAGAGAAGCGGTAATTATGTACTTCTGTTTCTTCTCCCTCTACCTCATGCTGGAGGCTCCTGGCTGAAGTAGGTCATCCCAGCCTGGCACAATGCTCTCAAAGAAAGGATGCCAGGCAGCAGCGACATCTGGTCTTCAACAGTTGCAAATGTAGGCGCGCAGAGACTCAAATCATAAAGGAAATAAGAAGTTCCTGCTGGGAGGACTCATGCACTCATTTCCCTCTGTACAACTCACACCAGGGAGTGTGTCCCATTGTTACCTTTGGAAAAGTTAAACCAGCTACTGGGGTATCCACAGTCACATCTATACCACGATCTCTACCTCGATAAACTTTTACTGATTTCCTTCCATGATATGGATGAAGTGGAAACATTTTGTTTAATGCTATATCTTTCTTTCTCTATAGGGACTTAAGCATTCCTGGGAGGGAGTCCAGAACTGTAGAGCCCTATAGTAAACAGCCCAACAGGGTCCAACCTGTAGGTAATTTGTAGGACAATGCGTATGGAAATTTCTCTCTACTGCTGTATTCTGGAAATTAGCTTTTCATTCACAAAAATATACATGAACAAAAGACTCTTTTGATTGTTTTTAAATGTGGAGAAGGAAACAGTGATTTTAGACTTAGAGCTGAATTAAACTATGTGGCGTGAAGGGGAACAAGTTTTAAAGGAAGATGGCAGCCAATTTCTTTTGTTATTTAATGTTTTATTTTTTTTCCAAGAACAGTTAACATTTACTAGGCACCTATTGGCCTCAGTCACTTGCATCTAAAGAGCAAAGCTAATTTACCCACAGCCCGTGTTCTTTTAAATGGTTAGCCTTATTTCTTAGCTCTGTTAACCACTATTCTAACATTCGCTTCAAGTTCAATTTCAATAATCTCATCCATCATTGTCTACTGCCCCCTGCCACATGAACAAAAAAAGTTTGGGAGGAATAAGGCGAGCAGTTTACATTTTCTGTGGATAGTTCAAGTAATTGGCCCCAAAGTGAAATTATTGAGTTGGCCACGGTTTTTCGTGTTCTGAGGGCATAAAATAGGAAAGGAAATGGACCTGTAGAAAGAGTTGGTATTGGAGAAAGTGTGAATGTGTGAAAATCCTATAACTTCACTTCAACTGGCCTAATATCCTGAGTCACTAGGATGGTCAGAAGCATAGATAGAGCACGGAAGGAACAAACTGATGTACATTTATACCCAAAACCAAAGACAAAGGTTGTACAAGATGAACAGCAAATGAAATCGCTTCTGTCAAAAAAAATCTCACACAGGTCATTTTTATACATACGTGGACATACACACACCCACACACGCACAGACACACAAGCAAGAATGTGTATTTTATGAGATAGGTCCTTGGAAATAGACATTCTTAGCAAATATGGATGACAGATCAATTGTAATTTATTTTCTTTTAACACTGTATCATCATAAAGAAAACTGGTATAAATGAAAAAATCTATTTCAAATATCTACATCTAAAACTTTAGGCAGTGAAAAAGCACTTTGTTGACAAGGAGTGTGGAATGATGTATGTTAATTGTCAGAAACTGCTGGATGCCTTGCTTAGTTGCCACAAACAAGTTCACATATCAGAACGAACAATACTGCTAAATATTCCTTTTATCCCCATTTTTTTTTGTTAAAACATACTGAGAATAAGAAAAAGAAAAACTGGAAATCCATACATCTTTCAAAAGTTTGAGATTGAAGCAATATTTAGAACCATAGATGAGGAAACACTGCGGCATTGGTGTAATATACACAACGCGCTTCTCTTCTTTAATCTGTAATGTACATCAAATACTTTACAACAATGCATTAACAAAAGGCAAGAAACATCTTGCTGTACAGAGGAACCCCAATGCAACCGGAAGCCTAGAATCACAACGGATGAAGAGAGTAAACAAAGCGTGAGAAGCCGTCCCTCTAACGAGTGTGACCTGTGCTGCCTGCCTCTGTGCTTAGAACCTTCCCGCCCCACCACCAGGCTGCCCCGAGTGCCACCTCCGGCCACGCTCAGTACACAGCACTTCGCATCCCTTACAGCTCAAACTAGAAAGGTGTCACAAGGTCATCTTTAGGATCGCTTTAGCTTTCTACTGATGTCCAAGTTAACTTTCGATTCATTTAGCTTTCTAAAATAGATCTTAATATTTCCTTACTGGTTATCACAGCCTTCCTATGGAACAGGCTTTAACAAACTAAATTTGCAGGGAAAAAAATTAAAAAAAGCAATGTCTTGTGGTATGCATGCACATGCACTGTTCCCGGAGCGCCTCGTGCCGCCCGCCCCTCACACCCAGGAGTCGGGGGAGGCGGGGTAGTGGCTCGTTTCATAGTTCAGTTCACTGTAGGGACGGGCAGCTGAGTAGAAGTCGACATAGTTGCCGGTGGACTTGAGTCCCAGGTGCATGGTGTACTCGCTGGCTGGAGGGCGATGGTGGACCTGGTCCTCGAAGAAGGACTCATCGTAATTTCTCGTGGAATTCTGAAACGGCTGGTAGGTCTCGTAATCTTTTCTGCTGGGCTCCTGTGGGACTGGCTGTGCTGAAACCTGCACAGGAGAGAAGATCCACCTGGGTCAGTTCGTTTCCCCTGATCCCACTTCCTCCGTGGTCCAGGTACCACCCTCCCTCGGAGGCAAGGCAACCCCCGTCACCCAGGCATTCACCAGTATGGCATGTCCCCAAATATTGCCAGCTACTGATTGCCTGTCTTTTAAAAAATCGGTTCCAGGGTCTACATGCTACCCATTCTAGATCACCTTTTTTGAAAAATAATTATTGTAGTAAATAGTTTTCACATAATTTTCAAAAATATAACATTTACCATTTTAACCATTTTTAACTGTATAATTAGTGGCATTAAGTACATTCACAGTGCTGTGCAAGCATCACTGCCGTCCGTTTTCAGAACTTTTTCATCATCCCAAACAGAATCTCCGTCTGCATTAAGCATAACTCCCCATTTCCCCCTCCCCCAACCATGGCAACCATCACTCTACCTACTGTCTCTATGAACTTGAATATCCCAGATACTGCGTATCAGTGGAGTCATATAATATTTATCCTTTTGTGTTTGGTTCTTTCACTTAGCATGATATCCTTAAGTTCATCCATGTTATAGCATGAGCATGATGTCCTTCTTTTGTGAGGCTAATATCCCATGTATGAAGATACCACATTCGTTTATCTCTTCATTTGCTGATGGACACCTGGCTTATTTCCACCTTTGGACTATTGTGTATAATGCTGCAATGAACATGGTGCACCAGTATCTATCAGTCTGAGTCCTTTCTTTCAAAGGATTAGAAGTGGAATTGCTGGATCTTGTGGTGATTCTGTTTTCACTTTTTGATGAATCTCCAAACTGCCACAGCAGCTATACCATTTTCCTAGATAAGCTTTTTAAATCACAGAGGTATACACGAGGCAGTATAGAATGCAGCAGTTGATTTTCATCTTTCCTGCATTTTCTGTTATAGCTAGATGTTGCAATCACAGATAAAGAGACAGTGAAGATGTACAAGGTCTCATGATTACTCAAGGCATCCTCCTGCCAGGGCAGAGGGCTCTGATCAATACCTCTCTTGAGGCATAGGCTTCCTGGTAGTAAGGCCATTCCATCACACCTGCCTCAGTGGACAGGTACCACAGCCTTAGAAAGATACACAGAGAAGCACACAATACAAAGAGAGAATCCAACTCCAAATAGAGAAAAATATACTCTGGAGGCCCCAAATGTTTCCAACTTGATTCAGTTAAGACTTGATGGAACTGGAGAATGCTGTGAAATTATGAAGGGTGTGGTGGGGGTGAAGGGGTCTGCAGAATTGCCTCGTGTTCACCAGCCCACCTCAGTGCTCCCTGCTTGCACTCTTGTCCTCTGCAGGTTGCTGTCCTTTTTTTAGGGGGTCTTTCAAAGGTTAAAGGGATCACTGGAGCCTTTGATCCCTCGTGAAGTCAAGAATTAGTTCCCTCTGCTTGGCTGTAAGGACAGTAAGACAAAGCGTGTTCATGGGCTGATAATTAGCATTTGCATGTGTCGGGGTGGTCCAGCTATCCCCTTCCCTTCTGGGGTTCCTTTCCAAGACTATGGCCCTGAAGTGAGCAGAATCTCCCAGGGCGTGGGGTCAAGGCCAGTCCCACAGCTGGTGCTTACAGGCGTGCACAAGGCTCTGCTCATGTGCAACAATCAGAGAGGAGCTGTGATGTGAATGATAAAACACTCTTAAAGAAACACAGTTTGATCGCTTTCAAGCCAATTCAGTAATTCCCTATTAATTTAACTGAGGTTCAGCATGGAAACGGCCTCCAGAAATTGGTCTTAGTTAATAGATAATGATTTGTAATTAGCACGTTGTGTGTAAATGAATGCTTCTAATGTCCTGCACATAACTCTTCTCTCAAGTACATGAAACTCCCTCTCATAGGTAATTGATTTATACTAGTAATCAACCTGTTCTTCAAAGAAAGGGTGAGCTTCATCACAGCTGCCATCCAGTATGCGCCACCCTGCTAGTTAGGGGTAGTTGAATGAATGAGGTTTCTGTCTACCTGTGAAAGTCCATAGAGTGTACATGCTTGTTAGGCTAAGAGCCTGGCTATGAGAAAGGCATTTGGAACTAATCTGCAACACGTACAATTAAAACTTGCTAAGACCAAGCTAAGGTGCCCTTTTCTGTTCTTAGAAGAGCTGCGTGCTAATGTTGAGCTTCTCCGCTCCAACACTGTGCTGCTAACCAAGACAGAGCATGCAAAGGGTTAGAGTCGGCAGGTTTGGGAAAATTCTACAGGGAGGGAACTAGGATTTACTGTGTTTCTATTTCTTTGGTTACTATATTAAACATTTAACAAATTCTCCTTTGTTAATCTTCATGTAATCACAAACATATATGTATGTATGAATATGTCTCCTCCCCTCCTTCCTTCTCTA
>VMDR010017623.1:0-19918 GCA_007922815.1 Macrotus californicus
GAGTAAAGAATATTAACAGAAAAATTCCAACAGTGTTTTATGAGAACACATCATCATGAACGTCACAAACTCACGAATGTATGTTTTGAATTATTTTATTATTGTGACAGCCAGATTACTCGGATGGCCTACTTTGAGTCTATTCTCTCCTTCTTTCTTAGTAAGGGAACTCCAACTCTGTCCAGGGGAAAAAAGGTGCTCAGCTAAATAGTCTGTACTTCCCAGACTCTCTCGCTCCGTGCCATAGTTCATAAATAAGCACTGACCCTTCCTCCTTCATTCTCCCACTCTTCTCCCTGCCTGGAGAGTAAGCCTGTGCCCAAGGTGGCAGCAGCTAGCGTCCCTGCATGGAGAGGAAAGCTACGAGCTGAAGATGATAACCTAGAAAGATAAGAGCAAGAATGCATCCCTACAGACTTACTGTTATAAGAAATAAACATATACTCTTATACATAAAGCCCTTATTTAAGCCACGAGTAGTCAGGTCATCGACACATGTAACTAAAACATGATCCTGATATAAATGATTGCCTGTAAACTTAATTAAGATAACTTTTCCGAGCAGAAGTCTTAAATAAGTTTCTGCTCCATCATATAATAAAACTGATTTATCGAGAGTATCATGACTTCCTGGTGCTCTGACCCCTCACAAACATGAGAACCACTGCCTTAGGAATTCTAGTTGGGGATCACCTTCTGACAGTTCTTTCAAAGTATTCCGTACAGCGCCAGGCATCGAGAGGGTACTCTACGACCTGTCAATGAGGATGATGATTACACACCTTCCTTCCTGAGCCCAAGATGGAAATTCAGCAAAATAGATGAGCCCTCACTGAGGCCCTCAAAAATCAGCTCTCCAAACAGAAATATTTTACACAAAGAAGCTCTCAGAAGAGCAGCTCAAAACAAAAATATTTTGCTCCGGTTGCAAATCTGCCCATCACACAATTCTCTTCATGTGAGACTTGCTTCCATTTTCATTAACGTTTCAAAGCTGGGAAACAAGACACACCAGGGGAAGGAATACTGCTTACCTATGAACCTGAGGTGCCCAAACCCCCAACTTCTAGCAGCACTCACTGGGTTCAGGATGCAGTTGAAAATGAGACACGCTGGCCCTCCAGAGTATCAAGGGTCAATTTGCTGTGAAAACCAGCCGAGACTGTGCAGGGGCCTGTCCCATGGAGCAGGACTCACTTCACCAGGGCTCTGTGCCGGCTGAGTCTGCCCTTTGAGTGTATCACTCATAGAGGTGGTTGGGTGATGCTCCAGGGAGGCCTGAAGCTGTCCACTTGGTACACTGCCTCTGAGGCCACCCTGGAAGTGCAGGCCAAGGTCAGCCGCTGCCTGTGTCCTGCCCAGGGCCACCCAGCGTAAGCTACAAAGTGATCTGCAGATGGTTGTCATTGTGCTGGGCTTGGAGGTGCCCAGGCTTGGGGCTGCCTAGCAAGATGTACGAAGCACACTGAGGCCAGACGCTGCTTGTCTGGGGTTTGTGGACCTTTGAGAGATTTTAGGAAAGTCTGAAGAATGAGGAAAAACAGGCCATTTGTATGGAAAAGCCACTAAAAGCAGCTTGGGTAAGGCCACAAGTTGGGTGGGTCAGGGTCTCAGAGAATCACCAGAGCAGGGAGAACAGTGTTAGCCAGGCTAATGAAGACTCAGACAAGGCACACACCTGCACCTGCACGGGGAGGGTTCAGCACGGGAACAATGGCCTCTGCCAGTACTTCTGTCTGGGAGAAAGCTGCCCCTCCAGCTCTTTCCCTGAAGTCTGACAATTCAGTTCCTCCCTGTACGTCTCTGATGCCTTTCGAGCTTCTGCCCCAGCATGGAGCTCAGAGCAAGTGACTGAGGAAGTCCATGCTTGGGCCCTTTATGAGGAATGCCCGAGACTGCAGAAGCTCTGTCTCACTCAGCCATAATCCCCACTGGTTTTTACAGCCAGGAGTGATAAGGACGTCTCTTCCAGGCACTGGAACCCTGGACTGGGGAGCTTGGTGTAGGACTGGAACTCCTCTTCCCTCAGGGGGATCTCCACAGCCAAGATAACCCTCCAGATTTCTAACATGTGGGTGTGGGACCAGCCCATTCTGAGTCTCTGTCCCTCCTACTAGTTTGATGTGGCTTCTTCTGTATATCCTGAGTTATAGGACTTCTGTTCCACTAGACTTTAGGTGCTTCTCAATGAGGGTGGTTCTGTAGTTTAGTTGCAATTCTGATGGGGTCATGGGAGGGTAAAAGTACCATTTACCTACTCCACCATCTTGACCAGTAGCCTGGGTCCCCTTTTTTAGTAATGCCTTAACCTCCAACAAGCCTGGCTTCCTCCCCCTTCCTATCAAAACTCTTTTCAAGGTCAACATGACCTTAAATCTAAAGATCCATAGCTTTTTTCTTAGTCTTCCAACCCTTCTACAGCAGTTAATACTCCTGCCCCCTCCTTCCAATCTGACAAGTATCCCTCCAATTCTCCGACGACTTCTCATTTACCTCCCTTTCCCTTCTACTGCCCAGCATGTCCACAGCACTCACAGAACTTACCTCCAACTTAATCACTCTCCAAATTAACCAAAGTGTGCTAGTCCCTGTAAAATACACCAACTACAGCACAATGGATCCTCAAGGCTATGCTCTTCCTCAAGGTCACTTTCTGGAAAGGTCATGAGTGTTTTAGCTCCAACCGGAGGAGCTGTGCTTCTGCTCCAGGGGCAGTTACAGATGTCACCCAGCCGGCACATGCCAACTGTGTTTATCATTGCAGTATGTGGTGCCAATATCTCATAAAAGTGAAAGTAGTGTCTATGAAAACAAAACTGAACGCTCTGGAAAGACTTTAAAAAGTCAAGGTGTTCTTAAAAAATTGCTGTTGCCTTAGGTGTAGGCAAGATAAAAATTCTAGAGTTCTGCATTCACAAGTCTTTGAGTTCCTTTTTAAAGAGATTAAAACTGGAATTTGTAATCAATGTACTATGAATGTGATTTATTCAAGAAAGGGGACATTCCAACTATTCTCAAAGAAAAACTTCTGGCTTTCATTCAAAATGTTGTTTAATAAGTTTATGTTTTTAAGTTAAAATAAAATGCATTTATGGGTCATTTTTGTGACTTCCCACTTTAAATAGCTTTCTTGGTTAACCAACTACCTGAGTCTTTTTTTTTAAGATTATATTTATTTTTAGAGAGGGAAAGGGAAAAAGAGAGGGAGAGAAACATCAATGTGTGGTTGCCTCTTGTGTGTCCCCTACTGGGGACCTGGCCCGCAACCCAGGCATGTGCCCTGACTGGGAATCAAACCCCGCAACCCTTTGCTTTGCAGTCTGGCTCTTAATCCACTGTGCCACACCAGTCAGGACCAACTATCAGAATCTTAAGGCAGCAAGTCTAGGGGTCTTCTACTATACAGGGTGGAGCCAAAGGAGGTTTACAGTCATGAGTATGGAAAAGTTTATTCTGCTATTATTACTTATTAATTATTATATTAATATTATATGATATTGTTATAATATATATTACTTATTACTTTCCATACAAACAACTGTAAACCTCCTTCTGCCCCACCAAGAATGTACAAACGTTCTGCCCACAGCCATCCACTATGTCATCTCGTTTTCTCTCTCTCAGCTGTCCCATCCACTCCCACCACCCCAGTCTTCAAACCTGGGTTTCCCCGACCCTATTAAAGCCATCGCATCCGCTTTGCCAGCGTTACCTCCAGTCTTCAGAGCACTGCTGGGTAAGTCATATAAACTGATGCTCTCGGAATACTTATCAACATGTGGAAATCTTCAGTTTACCTCTAGGAGATCCCTCATTGACTCCACACAGGAGTGTTCAAACTTTTTACCTTGTTCTTAAGAATAACCCAATTTCAGTGGGTTTATACTCATTGTCTAGATGTTAATAGTACTTGGGAAAGCCTTCCCTTTTTTAGAAAAACACACCAGCCCAATCCGACAGGACCCCTGCTGAATGGTTCCGCTCCCCAAACAAGGCCAGCTTGTTTGTGACCCTGCATCCAACTGTCTAGGAGACAGTTCCACAACCTCTACACTGAAAACACAGTTAAAATTCAAACCATGCCACACCAGGAAATGGTGCAGTACAGCCATGGAATATTACACAGCTACTGAGGAGGTTGTGTATATTTTATGTGTCAATATGAAAATATGCTGATGGATGTCAAGCGAAGAAGAAGAGGACAAAACTTCACACATGCACTGTGATTGTGTGTAAAAAACACGTACAGGACAATCCAGCCAGGAAAACCTGAAAATGGTAACAGGGGCTGTGTTCACACCAGTTGAACAATGGCTGATTTCTTCTTCTATTCTATTCGGTTACATCTAGTGAAGGAGCAAGGGGGACATGATTTCTAACACAACCCCAGAGACAATCTGCTATGGAAGGGGCAAAGAATTTGTTTGGGGTCAAGAGGACCAGGGCACGTGACAGTTCTTCACCTTTTAGAAGATACTATAATGGTTAGACACGTACTAAAGACAACAGTCCCTAGCACAAGTCGGTGTTACACAAAAATTCACCTCTGTCCTTCCCCCAGACCAATGTGAAGGACACCGGTTCACAACACAAATGACTAAAAATACACTTCAGGTAAAACCAAGTAGTGGAACCTCGGCTCTCAACCTTAATTCCTTCCGGGAGGCTGGGCGAGAACCAAGCTGTTTGCGATGGGAGACAGTGGGGAACCGAGGCTTGTTACGGAGTCGGTAAATGATGACTCCAGTCCCGGGAAATGAGATGAATTAGAAATTAAAATTCTCTTGCACTTGTTCACTAAATTAACCACATAACAGTAGTTATCGTCTACTATAAAGACATGAGGGGAAAAGGAAGCTGTACTCAGTATTTCATGACACAAAACCAAAAGCCATTTATATTAACATTAAAACGCATTAACAGCAGAGATGACTAAAACTTCTCTAAGCTATACTGAACCACGGAACTGTCACGCAAGCCACACAATGACCTGACCCCGATGTTTTTCATCCCACCCCACATACTGCTTACTGCCAAACCACCCTTTGTTCAACACCCACAGGCAGGGCGTCGACTCTCCACTCTGAAACCTGCCACCATTCCCGGCCGCCTCCGTCAGGTCTAAATGCCTCTGTGCCAGGATGCTCAGCCGAGGTGACTGGGAGGACAACCTGTGGCAAAATCAGAAAGGAGAAAAGATCTAGCTCCCTGGCTGGGTATGAAAGGTGCTCAGGGTCTTTCCAGCCCCGTCCAGCCCCAACCAAAGGTCTTGAGCTGAGATCTCTCTCTCTCTCTCACTCCTACTTCTGACTAGCTTGCCAAACCTGTGTGCTTCCTTCTCACAGACACATACACTAAAACGGTGATGGTCCAGGTAGTTAAATGAACAATGAAGAATCTGCACATTTCCTGACACAACACATTGGTTTTTTTAAAAATATGCATAACACAACTTACTGTTTAATGCCTACATTAAAGATCTGGAAGATACATATGCCGAAATACGAACCACGGTTTCTCCTGGTAGAATTTAAACTTTCTTCTTTAATTCTGTATTTTTCTGAATTGTTTTGAGTTTTACAATAAACTTGCATTTTAAAATCAAACCATTGCATGCTACAACAGGTAAGAATCTGGAAAACGATGTTCAGTGGAAGAAGTCAGGCATAAAAGACCTCACACTGTAAGACTCCACTCACATGTAATGTCCAGAGCAGGTAAGTCCACAAAGACACTAAGTCTCCATGTGGTTGCTGTGGGGTGGGGACAGATGGGGGCCAAGGAGGGTTGGGAGTAAACTGTAAACAGGTTGGAGAATCTTTCATGGAGGAATGAAAACATTCTGTAATCAGATACAGTGGACAGTTGTGACGGTTGCACAACATAGTAGGTGTATTCAAAAACCCCCAGAATGTGTACTTCAAAATGGTAAATTTTATGTTATATGAATTAGCTCAATAAAAATAATTTTAAAGAGCAGATCAATCATATTAAGTTCTACCAAGAATACACAGGCATTACAATTGGGGGCTTAAAGGCAGACCCTAGAGACAGACCCCTTAGATCAGTGTCCCACTCGTCAGCTGTGTTTCACCGCGGTGACCGACCTCTCCGTGCCTCCATGTCTTCGCCGTGCAAGAGAAGATGGATAGCACCCACCTCATAATGCTGACGGAGGACTGAGAAAAGACGTGGAAAGCACTCGGAGCGGTGCAGGACACATAATAAGTGCCGTGTGGAGAGTGGGATGCTATTTTTTTCATTACTACCAGTGCTGAAGAAGGTATGGGAAATGAGTGTTCCAACCAACAACGGGGGTACAAATTGATAGAGCCTCTCACGGAATAATGTAGCAGTATATTTCATTGTGTTTAGCCTTTAACCCAACAATTCTATTTCTAGGAAATTATGATAGGGATACAAACATACAAAAATATATGTGCAAAATTGTTAACATCAACATTTCTTATAACATCAAAGTGTTAAAACAACCTAAGTGTCCATCTGTTGGGAATTAATTAATAAGTTATTGATGAAACACCAAGCAGCCATGAAAATTAAAGAATATGGTAGAAATACATATTGATGTGTTAAGATCAAGATCCACTGTGAAGTTAAAAAAAGGTTATAAAACTATACAGAGTTATAATCCTATTGATATTTTGCAACATATACACATTTACATATATATTTCAAAATTTGCAAGTACATGCAACACATTTCCTCCATCAAAATTTTTAAAATATCAAGAAATAAATCTAAACACAAGAATATTGCCGTCTGGCTCTATTTATAACCACTATTCCTTAGTGTCTTAAACACTAAGTGGAGCAGAAGGTAGTCAGAATCCAGGGAAGTCACCCAAAAAGACAAAAATCTGAAAAACAACCTGCAGGTTGGCACTGGAGAACCTGATACTAACTTTTAAAAGAGAATTTTAAACCGACTCCACCAAATTTTGCATTCGAAAGAGCCCCAGAGTCGGAGTTCCAATGATACAACCTCGGCCAATCCCAGCTCCCTGGAGTGAAACCGGCCACAACAGTGATCCCTCCTGGGAGTGCAAGGACTCGGTGAGATCGCGACAGAAGGGCCGCAGAAACTAGAAATGATGCTTCTCTTTGGCTGAAACAACCAAAACCAACACTTTAAAGCAACCATAACCTCAAACCCCAGCAAATTGCTGGGAAATAGTGAAAAACTTTAAAAAAAAAAAAACTAAGTCTAATTAAACGGTCATTAGGAAGCACTTCTGGTCTGAACTAGAAAAAGACAACAATAATGGTAAACACAACTGCACCACCTAAAAAATCTCTCAGAATACTTTGAAGAGACAAAACCCTATGAAGAATGAACACAGGACACCAGACGACTGAGCTGACTTGTGAGCAACAGAGAATCTAAATGTATCAGGAATAGCGCCGCCGTCTAGACTCACCTACAAAACAGTATCAGGTGAAAGCTGACAAGGCAAAAGAAACTGAGCGTGAAAACCTTACAGGAGACCTGACCTGTGGACAAGAGTGACACCGGGTGAAACAAAAAATGCCCAAGCCTACACTGATATCAAGAAAAAGGCTCAAAATGTTTTGGGTATAAAATGAAGCAACTTCAGCACAAACCTGAAGTTATTACAGAGGCGACTGGCAACCACCCTATTTCTTTACATTTTTCCATATTCCTCAAATTTTTTACAGCGAACAAATACTGCTTTTATGACAAAGAAAAAGGTGTGGTTGTTCTTTTTCTTTTTCCTTTTTAAACCACGGGGGGAAAAAGGTTCAGAATATCTGCACAAAAGAGACACAGAGCTGAGGCTGAAATCAATACCTGCCAACGTTTTTGAAGTCGAAAGAATATGTTAAGAACATAGAACCTTGAAGTGACTTTTCAAAAACTGATGAAAACAACTGAGCCATGAAAAATACATGACACTAATAAAAATAGAAATATATGCAAATAGTAGCAAAGGATTAAAATCCCCTGATAAACTTAAAAGCAAATGCTGAGGGAATTTTAAGATTTAAAAAGAATTTCAAAGTGCATGAGAAGTAGGCCAACTCCTAAAGGCCTCGTTTCTCCAAAGAGAGGAGCTAATAATGAAACTAATAGTAGGAATAATGAAAATAATTTTGTTAAAACAACTTTTCTAACAATGAAAAAAAGAGAGAGGAAGAGGAAGGAAGGAAATAGGTTGACATTATCTCCCAACCCAGCTTAAAAGAAATTGAGAATTCAAATTTCATTAAAGAAACCATATATATATATGGAAAATGAGCAGTAAGAAAGATGAACTTAAAAAGACAAGTTTGGTTATAATAAAAAAACAAGACAATAATAATGGCTAGGATATGAAAAAGTTGCAACCATCGGACATTGCTGATGAAAATATAAAATGATACAGGAACTTTGGAAAACAGTTGGGCCGCTCCTCAAAATGTTAAACACAAGAGTTACCATGTGACCCAGTAGTTCTACCCCCAGGTACACACCCAAGGGAACTGAAAACACATATCCACACAAAAACTTGTACCTGACTGTTCAGAGCAGCGGTATCCATAACAGCCAAAAAGTAGGAACATCCCAAATGCCTATCAGACACAAAAAGGAATGAAATTCTGATACATATCACAACACAAATGTACCTAGAAAACACGAGACTAAGTGAAAGAAGCCAATCACAAAAGGCCACACATTGTGTGACTCCATTCACAGGAAATGTCCAGAATAGGCAAATACACAGCAAAAAACAGTAGGTTAGTGGCTTGTCTAGGGCTGGGGAAGTGGGATTTGGGGAGTGACGGCTAAACAATATGAAGTTTCTTTCTGGGAGAAAGAAATTTCTGTTCTAAAATGGGTTATGGAGCTAACCACGCAACCTTATGGCTCTACCAAACAATACTTGGTTGTACACTTTTATAAAATGATGATGATGATGATGACGACGACGATGGAGGACAGTAGCACAAATATCATAATTCCTTCATTTAATGTAAATGGGTGAATGCCTCTGAAAGCAGAATGGTCTACATCTGTGTGGGAAACAAACCCTAACACTTAAAAAGTAAAAGACACAACACAAGTCCAGAAAAAGATGGGTGTCGTTATGACTTCAGGAGATATCTTAAATCCACCCTACAGGAAAATTTAAAAAATACAGCGGAAAACAAAACAAAATAAAATTCTGTCTTTATTCGTTCGTGTGAATTTGGGAAAATGGGTATGTCCCAAATAGAGTAACGAAAAGATGATAAACTGGAAAACTGCGAAAAATAAACCTGTATCATTGTGATCTGAGGCTTCGATTGGTCATGAACAGGAGATGACAAAACAAAGAAAAGCACAGAACTGACACGAAGCACATTTTAAGCTATTCCCCTGGGCAGGGGCCAACTTGGCAGAGTCAGGTTCAGAAAAAGATTGATTCAGACAGATACAGAAAGAGACAACACAGCAAATGTGGTAAAATCTTAACAACTGGGAAACCTGTAACTTTCCTCTAAGTTTGAAATTAAGTCAAAGTAAGAAGTTTTAAGTAAAGTTAAGTTATATAATAAGGGGCTCAGAAGCCAAGGAAATAACGCTTTCTTTTTTCTAGGGTACAAGGATCTTTCACAGAATCTCAGACTAGGACCCAGAGACACACCTAGTTTTAATACAAAAGCTAGAAATTCCACGGTGCATTCTTAGACCATGATGCAAAACAAATTGTGAATATATCTAAATACATGTTTTATAATAATGATGAGAAAAATTTTACCAGACATATCTGTAATGGAAAGGAAAAAGAAATATGATGGTCTATTTCTACCTAAAGAATTTAGAAAGACAAAAAAAGGGGGGGGGGAGTTGAAAAAGGAAAAGGAAGTACTAAAACTAAAATACAAAAATAATAAAGGAAAATAGATACAATAGAAAATATCACTAGAAAGAGTTTCAAGAGGATGGTACAATGAGAGGCCGCAGGTGGCTCTCAGATACAAAGAGGCAGGAAGCGGATTCCAGGGAAGAGCTGAGAAGAACAGAGCGGAGTGGAAGCAGCCAGGAGTACAGGCAGGAAGGATGTTCAGACAAGGAGGGTGGGCACTGCAGAGGTAAGGACTTCATCCAGCCTGTTGACTGTGAGTAACAGGAAAGAGGGAAGAAATATGCACCACCAATCTGACTCTCTTCCAAACAGGCTCTCCATGCCACAGTAAGAGCATCACAGTGCAACCCGTTTCCCACAGCAGGAGAGCCAGAGGCGAAGGGAGGAAAAGATCAAAGGAAGGCTAGCAAAGTCAAGAGCCTTGCTGGACAGCTCTGGCTGATTTTTGCCATGTAGAAATGAGAGCCCAATGTTGCCAATACCTCCAACGTTAGAAGGGAAGACCAAAATCCAGATTTTTAAGTGAAACTTTCAGATTTTTAATGGTTAATAATCAATGCAATTTTTAAGAACTCTGTGTGGGCCAAATAAGTCCTCTCAGTACCCCCCACTTCCACTGCAATCTTTCCCAACGCTCCAGTCTCTTCCTCTCTCCTCTTCATCTGCAGTATTCAGACTCTGCTCTCTAAAACCGTGATGTTACTCAAATCCTTTAAAAGTGTCCCTTTGTCTTCAGAGCAAGTGCCAATACTTCAGATGAGCCTCCCAGGCCTTCCACTAATGTGGTGACAATGTGTGACTCATCTCCTCCCTAAATCCTCATATCTCAGTATCCCAAAATACTCCCTTCACTGCCCCGTCTTTGTACCTTTTCTAATACCATTCAATCGGCCCAGAACACCCTTCTCAACTCTACTCAGTTTCTCTGTTCATTTGGTCATTAATTCATTCCACGTACATTAAATATGTCAGGGACACCATTAAGCATGTGCCAGATACCATTCTCGGGACAGTGAATACCAGCAATGAACAAAACAGACACAAACCCCGGCCCTTGTGGAGCTACACAGAGGAGACATAAGTAACACATCACACAGGAAAAGGTGCTTAGGAGCAGGAAAGATGAGGGTGGCAGAGGGGATGGAAGGTGGAAAAGGCTGCAATTTTAAGGCATCATTTTGGAAGTGCCATTAAAAACCTGAAAGAGCTGAGGGGTAAATAATTGGGACAAGAAGGTTCCAGGTAAAAGGAACATCAAGAGCAAAGGTCTCAGGCAAGCATGCCTGGTGTTCCAAGATGGCATTCTCTTCTGCCTGTAAAGCCCAGCTCAAGTGCTCCATACTCAGGGAAAGTGGGGTCTTTTGTTAATTTTTTATTTATTTATGTTTAGAGAGCAGGGAAGGGAAGGAGGAAGTGAGGGAGAAAAACACCAATGTGTGGTTGCCTCTTGCGCACCCCCTACTGGGGACCTGGCCTGCAACTCAGGCATGTGTCCTGACTGGGAATCGAACCAGTGACCCTTTGGTTCACAGGCCGGCACTCAATCCACTGAGCCACACCAACCAGGGCAGGAAAGTGTTTTTGATTCCTGCAAATCACAATTACTCATTCTCTTGACATAGTGTCTGTATCTTCCTTAGGGCACCACGTACAGTGGAAACCCTCTTTTCAAACACATCCGAAAGTAATCACTGACCAATTAATCAAAAAAGTCAGGTAAAGTGGGAAATCATGTAGAAATGGTATGTACATATTTTAGCCACTTTTAATGTTAAACACATAAATAAATGTACATTCTTTTCCCCATATTGCACCAAAATTTCTTCGAGTATGGGGAATTACTTTCTTGGCTAAAGCACACCCATAATCCATTATCTACAACGTCCATTTTCTTTTCCTTTAAAGCGCAATAGGGACTTTAAAAAATACTTGCGAAGTTTTCTAGGAGGGAGCAAAATCCTTCCAGAGATTTACAAGGTTTCTCCAATCTGTTTCAGTTGCCTTTACCACAATCCAATTCAACGAAAGGCAATTCATTCAGCCTCTTGACTTTATCAAGGCTTTTCAAAGCATTTCCTAAAAACAACTCTTTCTACATTCATTTTTAATCAATTTGAGTAATACTTATTAATTTATACTCACAAATACCCTTTTTACAAATAAGTTGGAGAACAAACACAACTGACTCTTTCTTAGTAAGCAGAGAAATCAAATGATAGGCAAACTAGAGCTCACCTACCAGTCTGAGCATCTGTGTGCCGTGGAACCTGGTTAGTGTGGTTTAATTCAGATTGTTAAAATTACACCCAGTAAGAAATCCAACAGACGTTTCTCCAAGTAAAAAATTTACATGGCCATTTCCATGGCCAATAAGTACATGAAAACGTGCTCAACACCATTCGTCATTAGGGAGATGCAAATCAAAACCCCATGGACACACAGCTTCATACCCACTACCGTGACGATCATCAAAAAGACAATTACAAGAGTTGAAGAGGATGTGAAGAAACTGGAACACTCAGACGAGGCTAGTAAAAACATAAAATGGTGCAACCGCTTTGGGAAAAAGTTTGGTCGTTCCTCGAAATGTTAACCACAGAGTTACCATGGGACTCAGCAATTCCACTCCTAGGTACCTACTCAAGAGAACTGAAAACATACGTCCACACAAAAACTTGTGCATGAATGTTCAGAGCAGCATTATTCATAGCAGCCAAAGAGTGGAAACAACTCAAATGTCCACCAACTGATGAACGGATAAACAAAAGGTATACGTCCATACAATGAAATATTACTCATCCATAGAAAGGAATGAAGTTCTGACCCATGTAAACATGATGAACCTTGAAAACATCACTCACACTAAGTGAAAGAAGCCAATCACAAAAGGCCACATATTGCGTTACTGCACTTATATGCGATGTCCAAAACAGACAAATCCATAGAGACAGAAAGAAGAGTAAGTTGTCAGGGAGAGAAGAACGTGTAATGACTATTAATTTATATGGGGGTTTCTTTGGGGCATTGGGAGTGATAAAAACGTTCTGGAAGTAGATAGTGGTAATGGCTGCACAACTTTGTGAATGTTCTGAAAACACTTAATTGCATACCTTAAAAAATTTCAGTGCTGTCAGGGTTCAATAAATGCTTACTGACGGGGGGAGAAAGCCCAGATGTGTTAAATAGGAATTTCCACGGTATATATTCACAAGAGGCTAATAACCACCTCTTTCAGAAAGATGAGGCCCTCAAAGGCAGGGATGGCTTCTCTTAAACAGTATTTCCCTTAACATCTAGTATATCTGATTGCACTAAACAGGTATTCAATCAAGATTCACTAAAAAAGTAATAAATATTCACCAGGGATGCAGAAGTGCCCCTACCAAGACTCCACGCTAATTAGGAAAAACTCACTTTTTATTCCCGAATCCTGCACTGCCGCTAATGTAAGAGAAGGCACTTCTGCTCATCTCAAATACAGGCCATGCAGTTACACCAGCCTTACCGCCACATCACAGTGGAGAGGACACACTTCTAACATTTTTAAAACCTACTTCAAAGTCCCGACCTTACGTCTATCACCCAGTGTGCCGTAATAGCCTCTCAGGATGTTTCTCTACCTCTCCAACCACATTCCCTAAGACAGAAATATCTCACATGTTTAGCTTCCTCCTTCTTCTCACTCTAGAGCCAAAAAGGACCATTATCATTACCTTCAAGTTATCAATAAGAAAAAATGTCAATGTCTACGGTCACCTTTCTTCAAAGTCCATTTTTCTTCACATAAATCATGCATTCCTCAACTCTTTTCTCTTTAGATGAAGGGGGAACTTTCTAATAAGTTAGATTTTAAAAGAATAAAAACAAATAAAGCAGGAAGTATAAAGTCCAGAATGATGATCGGAGAGCTGAGGCAAGAGGAAAATTTAAAAACTAACTAAATAAAGCTTGTTTAGAATAAGAAGAACTAAACAAAGGACTCTCTGCTTCGGGAAGATGATGTAATATCAAGAGATGACAGGGACAAATGCAGACCCATTTAGCTTCTTCTTTGCTTTGTTTATCTTCATCTGGGAGTATGATCTTCAAACTGGGAAGCACAGAGTCCTGATAGAAGGGAGTTAACCGTTTAAGGCAAGTGGCATGGAGAATGGACAGTAATGGAATACAGAGCCAGCTCAAAAGAATTTGCTTTCTGATCCAGACAAATCACACCTCCCGATACTGAAAAACTTTGAGATCTGACTGCTGATTATCTAAGCTACCTTGACAGGGCGCCAAAAAGACCAGGAATAGAGTGCGTTCTCAATTTTCAAAAAGGGAGCAATGCAAATCCAGAAAAACATCTATGGGTAAACTTGCCACATATTCCCTAAAAAACTGGAGAATGAGTAAATAAATTTTTGAACACAATAAGAAGTAAAAGCCACCATGAGGTCTTTAGTAAGGCAGGACACACATTTGCTTTTTGATAAGATTACTGAAAGGAAAAAAAGGGGATAATACATACATATACATAACTGATTCTAAAGAGGAGATATAATAGAATCTTTCATGATAGGCTGGTGGAAAAAATGTTGAACAGCAGAAGCTCAAAAATCTGTTAAACTCTTCTAGGAAGCTGTGTAGCTGGCTGGTAGAATGTCAGGTTGATTAATATATCAACATCAACCACTTTGGAAGGAAGTCTCCAGTACAATATCACAGAATTCCGTCCTTTTCCGTGACCTAGACAACTTCTATTAATTCAATAAAGCCAACAGACCAGCTCTTCACATTTTCAGGGCCCCACAGCCGTGAGTGGCCCACCACACACAGCCTAAGAGGATCAGGCTCCAGAAAGCTGAGTAGGCTGAAATTAGGGTCCAGAACCAAAAACGAAAATCAACAGGGGTCAAGGGCAGCATTTAGACTTTAAAATTCAAATATATAAAGGAGTATATGTGGAAAACACCTGAGTAATAAAAGCTACCAAAAAATCTACATAATCAAGATGCATTAATAGATGCCTATGTCCAGACCCAGTTACTCTAATTCTCTAATTAATCAACTTAAATTTGTTCCCATGTGAATCATTCCCAGATCTTCATCCTAACGAGAATCTACAAATGTAATTTAGTTAAAACTCTAGCTTCAGGCTCAGAGTTGTTCCAGTGCCTCTTAGCATCAGAAAGCATTTTATTTGACCAGCCTAACTCATTAACATTTATATCAATAAATCCTTAAAGAAGGCTCAGATATTATTAAATCCAAGTCCTTCTTTTAATAGAAGAGAAAACTAAGAAAATTAAGTAATTTGCTCCAAATAACACAGCTGCTTAGCAAGGGCCAATCTCCAAATCAGTCTCCTTTTCCCACACCACATGATATCTGGACCTCTCTGTCCTTTCTTAAAATTTGTACCATGCACTCGAGTTAGAAAACACACACACAAAAACATCCATCTACACTATATTTTGCTAAGGGAAAATTAGCTTAGCAAGAACAAACGACTACAGCACATTAGCCCATAAAATATTTTGACATGGTGTGATCACTTACTTACAAGTTTGATAACCAATATGTTACCAAAAGGCACTCTAAATACAAATGGTTTTTATTCCCAACCATTAGTGTGTGATTACTTATTAAAACATTATCCCATTTAACATTAGAAAAATAAAGTAAAAGTTATTACATGGATGGAAAAGCTTTTAATGGACATCCCATTGTTCAGTGTGCTCAAAATCTTGTCCCCATCATAAAACAGACCATTATGAAAACCATTAAAAGACTCGAGACCTCCAACCCTCAACAGCAGGCCAAAGGCTTTCTTTATTTAGGGAAGTGCAAGAGTCTGTGCTAAGGCCCTCTCGCTTCCACCCCACTCCCGGAGAAACAAAGCCCCTTCAACAGCCCAAAGGTACAAAGGTTGCCAGGCAGGCAAGCCAGTGGATCCCCAGTGGTCTGATGTCCATCCTCCCTTTTCCCCTCCCCCTGCCTCCCCCTCCCTCCTGCCCAGCCTCTCATCCCATCCCCATAGTTTAAAGAAGACAAATGGAGAATTGAGAATTGATAAAAGGGGAAGTTGGCAAGGCTGTGGCTTATGATCATTAGCATCTGCTAGGCCAGCTCCAGGAGGACCCACCCACCCCTAAATGAGACCTGGATGCCTCTCCTAGCCCCAGGGCTCCTCTGGGACCCCTTTTGAAAGGAAGAGGGGACTTCACTGCCCGAATACCCTCCTCCTCCTCTCATCCATTAGAGCCCCAGCAAGCTCTTTGTTTCTAACAGCTGGGCGGGGGGGGGCGCGGAGGGGGGTGCAGGCGGCCTCAGAGTGAGGGGAGAGGTCACTCCCCAGCTCCCGTTGCTGCCAATCTCCAGGCCCTACCGCAAAACACACAAATACACATACAGGATGATTCCCTCATTCCACATCACCTTAATAACCCAGGGTCACACCTTGCTACAGGAAGCACTGCCTGAGACCTAATTACCTCTTTCTATTACCCAAATCCTACACAGGATGACTCCCTAGTTCCCTCCCTCTGAATTGACACAACGGGGTTTACTCCAGGACCCCCATCCTTCAAACTCAATGCATACCCCAGGGCATATCCCGGAGCCCCAGGTTTCACCCAAGTACAACACAAGAAAACACAGGGTCACTTCCTGGGCCCCAGAACTATTTGCTGCTCAGACCCACAGACCCGAAGTCATCCAACCCCCCAGCGCGCTCACCTATGCACCCAAAGGACATTCATACATACATACACACACACACACACACACACACACACACACACACACATACACACACACACAGTGACTCTACAATCTTCGTCCTCTGGGCCTCCGGTTCCCTTTACTCACACCAGCCCTTCGCGACCCCAGTGCCCTAAGGAAGAACCTCTCCAGCACATGGTCACTCCCTTGGCCCTCAGCCTCGGCCCCCGCCCCTCACCGTCACACACACACACACACACACACACACACACACACACACAATCACTGCCTGGGGCTGCACTCCCTCCCCTGAGCCTTCACAACACAAACACGCGCTCCCGCGTGCACACCCACGATCACACCGGGAGCCCCGGCCAGCTGCCTGCGCCTCGCTGGGTCCGGGCCTCGCCACCTCCCAGCACGCTGGGCCACCCTCGCCCGGCCACTCGACACACATGTACTCTCGCACGGCCACTCCCCATCCCCAGCGCCGGTCCCCAAGTCCGCACGGCTAGCTCGCTCCCTGTCCTCCGCCCTGGAACGCCCTCGATCGTCCTCGGGCCCCGCTCCCCGGGACCCCCGCGCCAGGGCCTTTCCCGGACTGGCCTCGGGGACCGGGAGCGAGGGGTAGACAACGGAGGAGGGAGGGGCCTCAGGGACAGGCTCCGGCCGGTCCTACCTGAGCAGTTGATGCTCTTGCCTTTGCCGCCGGGACACTCCCCGCCGCCGCCGCTGCCGCCACCCGCAGGCTGGTTGGACGCGCGGGTCCCGGGCAGGGAGAAGGCGAAGAGCAAAAGCACCGACGTGTAGCAGCAGAAGGCGAGCGGGGGCGCGGCAGGCAGCCGGAGCGGCGCCTCAGTGGCCGCGGCGCCCATGGCTGGCGCCCCTGGACGGCGGGAAGCGCAGGGAGCTGCAGGCCCGGGGCATCCAGCCGCGCGCCCAGAGCCCCGCCGCTGCCCCCGCGACTCCTAGCAGCCGCGCCGCTGCGCCCGGGCGCAGTCCCTCAGCATCCCCGCCCCACCCGCCGCCTCCGCTAGGCCCCGGCCGGCCGCGCTCGGAACAGAGTCGGAGGGTCGGGGCGCGTGCGAGGGTCGCGGGCGCGCGAGGGTGCGCGCGAGGGTGCGAGCCCACGTAGGGGAGACCGAGGCTCGGGAAGCGAGCAGGCGCGCGCGCGCCGGGTGGGGGTCGCGGGGGCGGGCCCAGCCCCCGATCGCCTCCTCGCCTTCTCTTTGTGTCCGCGGCCGACGCCACCGCTTCACAAAGACCCCAGCCGGCCCGGTGAGGGGCGCGTGACAGAGCCGCGGGCGGGAGGGCTGGCTGCGACCCCGCCCCGCGCACACCCCCGGCGCCCGCGCCGGCAGCTCCGCCTCCGCCCGTGGCCGGCACCGCCTCCAGGGGAGCTATTGTTCCTGCGGCGGGGCGGGAGCGCGGAGGGCGGGGGTCGCGGCCACCCCGCGGTCCGGCCTCGGTGGGCTGGCCGTCCCGGGATGCTCCGTAGGCATTACCCTAACAGGTATTTTTTGCCGTCCATTGTAGGCGCTCTGAAGCCTTTCCTTCGTCCAGTAGCTGGATGGGAGAGGAGGGCAAGTGGTCCATTATCTTTTTTTTTTCCCTAGGTAAAGAAACTGAGCCCTGGAGAGGTGAAGGTGACTTGTCCAAGGTCGCAGAGCAAGAAATGGGCAGGACCAGAATTGGAACCCAAGTTCTGACTCAGCTATGTAGCTCTTAGAGATGGGAGTAAAGCTAAATTTCTAGGACCCTCACCCCTACCCCGTTTCCACATACACCGACTGAATTTAAAATACTGTTTTAAAGTAAGGGATAAAGTGGAGAAATAAAAGGGAGTCACAATAGTCAAGCTGCCAAATTACTAAAATCAAGAAGATTAAGGTATGAGGAAACAATTCTATTCTTGTTTTAACAAGCCTGGGAACTTTAACTTTTTTGAACTTTCTAGTCCTGCACAGGGATATATTATGCATCAAACCGCCAGATAACCCTCTGATAACCGCCGGAAGGACCAAGGAAAGAATGTTCCCGTATCCACAATGTCACATTACCTGACATGCATCATCCAGCCCCCCCGATCATCTAGAACAGCGATGTTCAATCAGTGTGCTGCAAGAATTTTTTGAACACGCAATATCTGACTATTTAGTCAGGGGCATTGACCTCTTTTCCCTGAGCCTGTCAATTTTTTTTTTTTTTAAATGACATCAGCCAACACAACAATAGCCGTGTGGTGCGAATGAATCAAAATTATACATTTTTTGGTCAGAGTGGCAAAAAACGTAATATATTTTTTGGTGTGCTGCAGAATTGTAGTAATTAGTTTACGCGTGCATGAGATGAAAAAGGTTGAAAACCGCTGATCCAGAGGATTATCATCTAAGACCAACCCAGCGCTGATTCTTCTCAAGAATGTCCTTTTTACTGTAAGAACCCTCAGCTTTTCCTTCTTCCCTTGACCAGCCTGATATTGCCTGTTGTATTTATGGTTTGTAAACCCTAAAACACTTGGATAATTCTTTATCATTTATTTCTAGCCAAAGCCTCCTGTTTTCATTTACACCCCGTCAACAAAAAAGTCTGTATTCCCTCTCTCACTGATAATAGCTAGAGAGAGAGGATGTGCTGTATACCAGACCTGGACAAAGCTCTTCACATGCATTCTTTCCAGTTTGTTTTTAAAGCTGTAAGGGGGAGTCTTCATTCTCCGCCCAGTTTTACAGATGAGGAAGTTGGGACCCAGAGAGGCGAAGGGACCTGACTCCCAGCCCAGTGCTCTCCCTTTCATATCCTGATAAGTGAGACCCAGCTATAGGCAAAAAGAGTATGGGCTGAATTGTTTAAAAGACCTCTTCACTCATTTTTCAATCCAGTGCCTTTTTCATTCAATGATGCTGCCTCTCACCTGAGAAGGAATTTTTAAGTCTCATTGAAAACCTGATAAATTTTACTCATAAAATTTTTTTAAATGTGTGAAAATCCACAGGAAGCAAAGGGAAATCCACAAGAACATTAGGGAAAATCTTTTTAGTGTAAATAATAGGCAATATACTTAATATAAAGAATGTATATAAACCAAGAAGAAAATGTTGACATAACAGAAAAAATGGGAAGCTGTCTGTCTTTTGTGACTTAACGTATAAAACACAAACAATAGGTACATAAAAAGGTATTTAAACCCTCTAGTAGTAAACCACAAATTGTTTTTGTATAGATGATTAACAATAGTTAAAAGAATTGACAATATAACACTATTAATTTATGCATTTTGGGGAGGGCAATTCAACCATGTATGAAAAACCTTTAAAATACATTTAATCTTTAATCTAGCAATTC
>VMDR010017624.1:0-19936 GCA_007922815.1 Macrotus californicus
CATTGGAAGCAATGGAGTAATTCTATTGGGGGAAAGGGATTAATTTCTATTTAGAATTTTAAACCTAGCCAAATGATCAATTGATTCTAAACTTTCTACATGAAGACATTTTCAGACACTCAAGATCTCAAAAATTTAACTCCTATGTACTCTTTCTCTGTAAGTTGCTGGAAGACGTGCTCCAGCAAAATGACAAAGTAAAGCAAACAAAAGGAACCTGGGAAACAGAAACCAAACCCAGGAGAAAGTCAAAGAGAATTATTAGAATAACAGGGGAGAGAATCCTGGAAAGACTGAAATAGAAAAAGATAACATTCCAAGAGGAAGTTCTCCATGGAGAGAAAAAAACAGAACCAACAGATTAAAGGAAAAAATAAGTGATAGGTACAAAGAAAATGAAACATAAAAAATAAAGGCAATTATTCGTTTCAGGAAAAACAAGAAATTATATGAGAAAAGAAAGTGCACACTACAATGGCTCAAGTATGAACAATAATGACACAGTCACAAGAGTCCATATCAGTTCATCATCTACGTGAAAATACAAATTGTTATAAATTATACGGGGTTGATGAGAAAAAGGAAGTATTGCTTGGAGCTGGGGATATAGGAGCTCTAAAGACAATGACTAGTATCTAAAACTGAAAAGTCCAGAAATAGCCTAATACCACATTATTTAGAAACGTGGAGACAAACAGCAGTAGAAACAAGAGTTAAGTGTGGAAAGGGGTGGGCAGGGTCTACTGGGTTTCTTTATAAGACTTGTAGGTAGACTTAAAACTATTATGTGCACATCTATAAAAATAAGAATTCAACACAAAATATTTGTTGGCTCTGTTAATTTGTTAAGCCTACCATAACAAAATTCCACAGATTGTGGTTTAAACAATGAAAATCTATGTTCTCACAGTTCTGGAGGCTGGAAGCCCAAGATCAAGGTGTGGCTGTGTTTGGTTTTCCCTGAGATGTCTCCCTTTGGTTTGCAGATGGAGAGCCTTCTAACTGTGTCTTCAAACAGTTCCTTGCTTTGCCACTTTAGCCCCTCCTATCTGTTTCTGTGTGTGTGACAATCTCCTCTTCTTAAAAGGACACAGTCTGATAGGGTTGAGGACCACTATCACGGCCTTACTTTAATATAATTACCTCGGGAAAGGCCCTACCTGCATGTACAGTCATATTCAGAGGTGCCAGAAATTAGGGCTTCAACATATGAATTGTTTTGGGGGGAGAAACAATTCAGCCCATATCATTGACTATTATAATTATTTCCTTATAACCCTCCTGCTAAACTAGGTTTTTCTTGAGGACAGAAACTGTTTATTCTTCATCCCTATTTCCCACCCATGTGCTGAGACTATTCTCTGGCAAACTGCAGGTTTTCAACACCCATGTGTTGAACTGTGGACAAAAAGGGGCCACGTACAAAACCTGACAAGTTCAGGGGAGGCCTGAATGAGTGAATGAATTAATGAATTAAATGAAAAGACTGAAACCTCTGTGCTCTCAACTCATAGCTTTGGAGGTAAACAGTCCTGCCTGGACCTGTATGAAAGAATAAGAGGGACCTAAACCAGGACAGGCTCTCTCAACCACTGTCACTTTTAATGTTTTACAAAGACCCAAACCAGGAGAAGAATTCATCCATCTTGGCCCTGTTCCTTTAAATTAGCAAGGCAGAATATAAACCTATGAACCCGTAAAAGCAGCCCCCAGAGTGTCCATTCTAGGCATACTCAGTTGCCTCAGAGCTTCTTTGCTTATTCTGGGTCATTCTCTCTTGGATCCAGTTCCCTACCAGGTGATTCCATGTTGCAAACAGTGTCTACATAAGAAACGGCTAAAGCTGTAGAGAATTTTTATAAGCACTCATACATATAATAAAATTATTTGAGCTGCCCTGGCTGGTGTGCATCAGTGGATTGAGTGCAGGCCTGCAAACTGAAAGGTTGCCAGTTCAATTTTTAGTCAGGGCACATGCCTGGGTAGCAGACCAGGTCCCCAGTTGGGGGCATGTGAGAGGCAACCTATCGATGTATCTATCCCACATGGATATTTCTCTCCCTCACTTTCTCCTTCCCTTCCTCCCTCCCTTCCTCTCTCTAAAAATAAATAAATAAAATATTTAAAAAAAGAAAAAATATTATTTGAGCCAACTGATGACATATGCCAGGGAACAAGATCTCAAATACTCCACAGAATAACAATTTTGTGGTTTCTTTTATGCATTTGAAATTAAGGAGGATAATTAAGGAGGATATCTTCTAAGGAAGATACAAGAAGGTGGTAGAAAGCAAAGCAGGGATTGGATTACAGGACAGTTAACAAGATTATGTGCTCCTTGAGGATGGTTAAGGCTTATTTCAAAGGTGTGTTAACTAACCTAGATGCACAGAAGCAATGGACAGGACTAGTTTTAGGCAAAGATAAGCCTTTTACTAAAGAAGTTATATGCCTGGGCGTGCCTACCCACCATGACCTGACCAGTTAGAAATCTGTGATCAGATCACCCTGGGAAGTTACTTTCCACAGAACCCCCTTTTTATCTACAGGTGCATTTGAATGGCAAGCACTGTTCAGAGTCTGTTGTGCAAACACATACAAAGGTAAGAGTTAACACATGTCCCTGTCAAATTTCACTAGACATCTTATATTTTTATCTGCTAAATTGGGCAACCCTACCTCAAACACCCGAACACACCCAGAACTCCGCAGTAACTGTAGTGACTTAGACCTGGGCAGTAAGGTAATCCGTCCACTCCCTTAGTTAAATAGAAAGCAACTTTCTTTAACTCTGACACGTCTAATCTGATTCCTTTAAGAGCCCCTTCCAAGGCTCTTATTCAGCTGCCTACTCTAGATGTCTAGGCAGCAACCCAAGTTTGAGACTAAAACAGAGCTCCTGGCCTTTTTTGACCTGCTCTCACCCTGGTCTTCCGCATTTCATAGAATCATACAACGTGCTCTTCCAGCTGCTCTGAACACTCTGAAATCATTGCTTACTACTCCCTTCTCACCTGTGACCTGGCCCATCAGTGAGCCCTGTCAACTTGCTTTAAAATATATCCGGAATCTTATCACTCCCCACCACCTCATTGCTACCAACCCCGTCTAAGCCATGGTCATCTAGGCTGGATTCTGGCAGCAGCTTCCTAAAACGTCTTCCTGCTTCAGCCTTTGCCCCCTGCACTCTTCACAAAACAGAAGCTAAAATATCCTTTTATCGTAGAAGTCATTTCAATTGCTACTCCACTCAAAATCTTTTAAAGGCTTCTTATTTCCTTCAGAAAAAACAATATTCTCACCTTCACCCTAATGCCTTATACAGTCATCCCCATGTGCCATTTGCCTTTTTTCCTTTTATATTTTTAAAGTATATTTTATTGATTATGCTATTACAGTTGTCCCATTTTCTTCTCCCCTTTGCACCCCTCTGCCCAACTCCCATTCTCTCCAGCATTCCCTCCCCTGCCCCCTTAGTTCACATCTATGGGTCATACATATAAGTTCTTTGTCTTCTCCATTTCCTATACTATTCCTAAGCAGCACCCCCCCTCACCCCCACCCCCGTCTATTTTGTACCTACCATTTATGCTTCTTATTCCCTGTACCTTTCCCCATTTTCTCCCCCCTTGCTATCCCCACTGATAACCCTCCATGTGATCTCCATTTCTTTTTTTAATTTTAATATATTTTATTGATTATGTTATTACAGTTGTCCCATTTTTTTCTCCCCTTTATTCCCCTCCACCCTGTACCCCACCCCCCTCCCACCATCATTCCTCCATCTTAGTTCATGTCCAGGGTCATACATACAAGTTTTTTGGCTTCTGTCATAACTGGCTATTGGTTTTTGCAAATTTATTTCTCTCTTCTCCCTGCTTTAATCCTTTCCTCTTTTCAGACAAAATTCCTTTGTTCATAGAGCTTATATTTATTCTAGTGTGGAGAGAAATCAAACAGCCAAACAGCAGCAAGGCAGAGCAGAGATGCAATGGTAAATGTGGAGTTCTGGAAAGTGTTTATGGAGAGGGCGACATTTGAGCAGAGGCTTGGGGGACATGAGGGAGAAAGCAGTGTGGGTAACTGTATTCTAGGTTGAAGGGCAGTCAGTACAAAGGAATTAAGGTGGCAATGTGCTTGAGGAAAATGCAAAATAAGTAAAGGGGAGGGTAGAAATGGGGGTCCATTAGCTGGACTTGGCATTTTTCTTGGAGTGAGATGGGGAGGGTGGGTTGGAGGGTTTTGAGCAGAAGCATGTCATTGTCTGATAGTTAAATGGATCATCAAGAGGCTGAAATGAGAACAGATTCCTATTCATAGGAATGGCCTGAATGGATGAACATTTTGCAAAGATGGCTCTGGCTATAAAGAACAGACTGTAAAGGAGGCAAGACTGAAAGCAGGGATGGCAGTTAAAAGGCTTGCACAGCTGTCCCAGTGAGAGAAGTCACTTGGCACATTCTCCTGACCTCCACCCACTCCACCCTTTCAGAATCACAGCAGTATTGGTCAGGCATGAGACAACCCCTGCAAACCCACGGGCCTCTTTCTTACCCTTGCTCCCCTTCCTTGTCAGGAAGTGCATGGAGAAAAGTCTCCAGAGTATAACTTACATTAAAATGAAAGATACCAACAAATCAGCACACGATTGAGAAAGAGAGAATATGTCAGTTGTCCACATCCCACTGAGATCATTTCTGACAAACAAAACCAAATCACCCAGGCCCTTTACCACATCAGAAACTCAAGCAACAGGACACTTCAGTCCTCCAGAGGGCTCTTTGTTCAGCCCACACTGGCAGGATCTGACTTCAAAACAAGACAGGAAAGTGAGCCAAGTCAGCATACACTTCATAGTAAGGAGTTTTTCTCACCTGTTGCTCCAAACACTGCAATTACTTTCTTGCTGGTCATATTACTGGACAAAGAAATAGTGTAGTAGCTGAATTTTCCTTAGAGCAGTGACAGCAGCTGAAATAGTTTCTCTTCAAGTGTGAGCATGATAAGTCACACCCCTCCTTTGTATAACTTTTTTTGCCCCTCCTTTGTATAATTTTTGTTGTTACCAGCTAGCTTACTCACTATGACACTGCAATTTTCCAAACAGCATTCATTTGTTCCCTCATTCATGTGTTCAGCAAATGTGTATTGAGTGCCTTCGGTATGTATCCCAGGTATTGCACTAGAGGCCCTGGTGATCCAGATCCTGTAAGGGAGATAAACTAGTGAATAAAAGTAATGAATAAGAGAGGAATGTAGTGGGGGCAGAATAAGTAGTGAATAAGAGAGGAATGGCAGTAGGGGCACAGGTTATGGAGGAACGACACCAAACCCAGGCTGGAGGTGTTAGGGAAGGTTTTTCATAGAAGGGGATGCTGAAGCTGGCTTGAAGACCCCATGAGAGACCATCCCAGGTAGGATGAACCACGCATAGCCAAGTTGAAAGGCATGGCAGTTATGATACAGGGTTCACGAGGGTTGCAACAATACTACGTGAGTGGTGAGAAGACTGGGAAGGATGAAGGAGCCAGAACACAAAAGGCCTGGTGGGCATGGCAGGAGCTTGGATTTATTCTGATAGCCACAGCAGGTTTTATGTGATCCTCTGGCAGTGGGGTGGAGGCTGAGTTGAAACAAGACCATGCTGGAGATAGGGCTACTCCTAAAGGAGACTAAAGAAATGATACAGGTAGGAAATAACAAAGGCTAGAACAGAGGCAGTGTTTGGGGTTCAATTGTGTCTCCCCGCTACCCAAATTCGTATGTTGAAATCCTAATTTCCAGTACACTAGAGTGTGACCTCATTTGAAGATAGGGTCTTCACAGAGGTAATCAAGTTAAAGTGAGATCAAGTTAAAGTGAGCAGGCCTAATCCAATATGAGTGGTGTCCTTATAAAAGGAGAAAATTTGAACACCGAGATATGTGCAGAGGAAACATGATGTGAAGAGACAGGGAGACCACCATGTGAACATGAAGAGGCCACCTACAAGCCAAGGAGAGAGAGGTCTGGCACAGATTCTCCCTCTCAACCCTCAGAAGGAAGCAACTCTGCCAACATCTTGGTTTTGGACTTGGCCTCCAGGACTGTGAGGCAATAAATTCTGTTGTTTCATCAATCCACTGTGTGGTACTTTGTTATGGCAGCCCTAGTAAACTAGTATAGGCAGTGACAATGAGGGTAAAGTGAGAGATGTTTAGGAAGTGTACTGATCTAGTCCTTGATTGGATGTGACAAAAGGGAAAGCAAGGAAGAGAAAGGACCAAAAATAACTGCCAACGGGATAGGCAATGGAGGAGCAGGAGTGGGGCTCAGGTGGAAATGAGATCAGAATTGAACCTCCTGGGTTTGAGGCTGCAGCTTATTGTGTGATTGAGAGATGAGGAAGTAAGAAGAGCAAGTGTAGATGTCTCCTTTAAGGAGCCTTGCTGTAAGGAAAGTGAGAGTGAACTATGATTACAAAATGAAATGGAATTCTACTTCACAAGGAAAGACTTGAATATGTTTGTGGGTTAAAAGTGGCTTTTTCCATCCCTCACACTCTTTATTTTTCTTCATAACACTTATGACTTGACATGTTACAGGTTATTTCTTTACTCATATGTTTATTTCTACCCCGCCTCCCCAACTACGTTGTGTGCTCCATGAGGGCAGTGACTTTGTTCTATTCACTTGTATATGTGTAGATCCAGAGACTGTAGCTATATCTGGCTCATAGTAGGTGCACAGTAAATATTTGTTGAATGAATGTAACTAGGTTGCTAAGGAAGCTGGAAGGCATGGACTGTGCAGCACAAATGAAGGGATGCTGAAAGCAGCCGCTATCTCAGGGAGGCCTGGAACCCTCTGCCAAATAGCTATGAAGTCGTATCAAAAATGGGGCAAATCATGACTCTGCAGCCCGTCTGCCCCCTGCCTTTCCCTCCACTCTCCCGCTCATGTCGCCTGCTCCTGCCTGACTATCCTTGCAAGAGGAAGCAGTTCCCCTGACTGCCTCCCTCTACAGTGTAACCCGTAATGAAACTACGAGGAAGACTCTGGAGTTGTTACAGACTGGAAGAGTTGGTCATGCACACCTGTGCATTTCTTGGGGGCAAAGGTGAAGAGACTAAGCTGGACCAGCTAAATCCAGAGGGTCCAGTAAGTGGAAAACTGTTCTCGTTTCTAAGATAAAGATATTAGTGGAATAAAGTCAGCTATGTCACAAGAAAGATATGTAATGCCCCTGCTACCCTAAACTACACATGATATCACTCTTGCCACATGGAGAATTCTCAGTAACATTCCAAGCAAACATGGAAAAGAAACAAAGATTTATATTCAAGCAGTTTATCCATAGATTATTAATGTGGAAAAGAACTAGAGACAACCTAAATGTTAAATAAATGATGGCACAGCCGTAAGACAGAATGGTGTATCTCCATTAAAAATTACGTTTTGTAGGAATTTTCGTAAAATGGGAAGATGCTCACAATATAAAGTTATATGAAATCAATGGAATAGAGAACTGCATATATAGTGTGATTTCAGTTTGTAAAAAAAAAATTACACACGTGCATATAGACTAAGAGCAGCTGAGTGATTTTAAGCAATATGTTGGTGGTAGAGGCAGAGGATAGGGCATGGCATGACATTATTGCTCTATACTTTGATTACAGCACAATACTATGACATGCACATCATCCTATGAGCTGACTGAAAAAAATCCAAAGCCTGCGAGGACATAGCAGCACTATTGATGTTAGCCTAGAGTTGGAAACAACCCAAATGTCCATCCAGAGTAGAATGGATAAAGTATGGCATGTTCATACAATGACACACCACACAAGAAGACTGAATAAACCAAATTCAGCATGCAACAACTTGGAAAAACCTCACAAATAAAACGTTGAGCAAAAGAGTAAAGGAACACCTAGCATATGACTCAGTTTCTATAACATTCAAAAGCAGGAAAAACTAATCTATGGTCATAGACATGAAAAGTGGTTAGTTTTGGGGGCAGTGATTGGAAGGAGCTTAAGGGGGCTTCTGTAGGGGCTGCAGCAGGGCTGAAATGTTCTATTTCTTGATCTGGGTGTTGATTGTCCATGTGAGTTCATTTTGTGAAGACTTATCAAGCTGTGCAGTTAAAATCTGTGCAATTTTATCTGTTTATATTTCATTAAAAAGTTTACTTTAAAAACTAATCTATAGAAAAAAAAAAAAAGAAGTGGCCGAACAGGAAAAGCTAAAATGGGCAGGTACCAGCCCGTAAACGTTGACACTGGATGGAAGCAAAAACTTCAGCTTTTTAACTAGGCGAGTCCCTACCAGGGCAAGTAGGAACATGGTAACTGTTCAATAATTTCTCAATATTATTATAGTAAAATTTAAGCTAAATTATTGGTGTTCTGAAAAGGGAAAGATTATTTGTCACTTGCAGAGAGGCTGGATAAAGGAACAAAATCAAGAAAGGCCAGGTATTCTAGCTTAGATAAGAATTAAAATTGTTGAGCTGAGCAAGAGGATATTTCTAGTAAAAGTAAAAGCTTTACAAGCTCGTGACCATGTTAAGCATTAAAAGGTTTAGATGAAGCTCTTTGCTTTTGTTTCTCATATTTCAATTGATTTTATTTCTTTATCAAATAATGCATTCCCACGGTGAAAATTGGGGAAGTTCTGTTAAGTAGAAAGAACTGGCAACCTTCCTTTCATACTGTCACTGCTGTGAGGGAACCATGCTCAGCATGTTTGCTTCCATATTTTCAATGCCTTTTTTCTTTACACCGTCAAGATAATTCTTTATGAACAATTTGGTGTCTATTGAGAAAAATAAAGATGAACAAAAATAAAGGTAAATTAAACAACAAAAACATGTTAATATGTTCAAGATTTTATTAATCAAGATCTTATTTGCAAACAACAGACACTGATTATGAAAATTATTCAAAAGATACGGGACAATCTCGGAATCTTCAGAAATGCTGAGAACAAAGCTTAGAGAGGCTGAGCAGCCAGGATATATCTCAAAAGGATACTGTGGAACTGCTCTGGCAAAGCCCCCATAGCTGCTGCCATTGAACACAGACATCGCAGCTGCTAACCACCAGCGCTACTGATCCAGGACAGTTAGAACTGCCACCCCGCTCCCTCTGGTACTGCATGGAGCTGCTGTTGTGGTCTCTACTCATTTCCAGAATGTATTCGCTACAACATTGTTCCTTTGCATCACTAACTTCCAACTCCAAGACTTTTTTTTTTTTTTTGCTTTAAATGGTTTAATTAAAAACTGTACCAATTGATGAAGGGAAGACACACATACACACATGCATGCATGTGAAGAACAGAAAGCCAAATACTCTGTACAGGTTAAAAAACAATGGGTCCCCATTCCCCTCCCCCTTTCCGTTTCTCTCCCAGAGGCAGAGTGCCTAGAATCCAGGGAAACTGATCCTGGATGGACAAAATGCAACATTCTCAGTGGGTCTCCCCTGATAGCCCTGTGGACCCAGGGATGGGGCCCCACGGGGCAATGCTCACAGAGCAGGGAGAGGTGCTGGCCACCTGTTTAGAGAAAGGGGCCGTGTGAACCTGGGAGCCTGCACAGGCTTAGAGCACCTTCAGCTCCGTACTTTGGGAAGTGCTGGCCTTTCCCTGCCATTCCCTCAAGGCTCTAAGTCTTCACTAGCCCTGAGGGGCCTGCCTGCTTCCCAGTGTCCCCAGGAGGCTTCACAGGCTGTAAGTTAATCCTTTCCTGGGACAATTCTGGCCTCCATGGCCTGCCACCAGCATCCCTGCCTACACACTGAGGGGCCCCAAGCTTCCTCCAGCCTGGGCTGATTCACAGAAGCCCTGAGAACAGTGGCTGTGGGGAAACCAAGCATCTGGGATCCATGACTTCTGTGACAGCATCAGACTCTGCTGCATGTGGCGATTCCCCCAAACACAGGAAAGGAATCAGATGCTAAGCGACCATAGGAGACACAAATTTCCACCACAGTCTATCCCCTTGGCTCCCCAAATCAACATATATGTTTCTTCCCAAACATACACTACTTTTAAAACAGTAACATCTAACACAATGCAACTACCTCTTATATCTTTAACCCTCTTAAAAGTGGTTAAACCAAAGTCTCAGTTATTGCACCCAGGATCATCTCAGGATGATGTTCATCTGTCTTTTCATTCTCTTAGAGTCCATCTTGAAAATTTGTCCACTATCCTTTAAATTGTAAAATTAACAAGCATCTTTTTCTATATAAAATATTGAGGGAAAGGGTGGACAAAGAGAAAAGTTAGTCTAAAGTATACAGATATTACGTGAAAATGACAGAGGATGTTGAAGTCCTCATTTGTGCAGCTGAATCCAAGGCTACACATAATTGGTATTTATAATTTTCTTTCTCAAGTACCTATTGTTATATTTGCATATAGCCAATGGCAAGCACCTCAGCTGATCAAACGTTTATTCTAAGACTTGAATTCTTAGAAAATTAGATTACATCTGCCTATTTGAGGTTAGTATAGTTTTTCATGAACTTTCACCACCAGACTTGGCAGTACTGGTCAACAACCCACTATGAATTGTGCCTTTTTCTTAGTGGTACAGCTATTAGTCCTTCCATTTGGAGGGAAACCCACTGGTCCCAGAAATGTCTCTGAGATGACACGCCGTTGTAATGTTATGGGATTCTTCTTCCACCCTCTGGCATAAATGTTTTTCACAAAGACATCCAGGGTAACTGTTTCCAGTTCTCTGGGTCATGGCATCCTAATGTCATCAATGTAGTGGAGTAGTATGGACTGAAGACACCGTAGAGGTTCCTGTAGCACAGAGCCAGAAGGTTGGCCTCATCTTGATGGCAGATGATGAGGTTGTACCAGGGTCCCTTCTAGGAAGAAGATGTTCTCGGTTATTGGAATCAAGAATAAATATAATTTGTTAGATCAATAGCTACATGCCAGTTTCCAGGACTCAGGCTTATTTCCCCCCAAAGGGAGACCCTATCTGGAATAGCAAATTCAATAGGGATCATCGCCTAATTAACTTTAAAATAAGATAATCCACTGTCATTCTGCATCACTCATTTGCCTTTTGCACTGTGAAACCTGTGAGTTAAATGGATCTAAGACAGGGATAACCACCTTTGTGTCTCAGAAGTCTTTGATGTTGGCACTAATGTCTGTGGTTCTACAAATTTTTACGATGTTTGATAAGAAAGAAGAATTCCAGGGGCTTCCACTTGGCATTCCTACCTTAATAACTCTTACTCTCTTAGAAAGACAACACGGGGATCATTTACCGCATGGGTAAATTTCTATGGTAAATCAACAAAACACAATTGTCCAAAACATCAATTACCAAAAATGCAGGAACATGTTACTGAGAAGCTAATAAAATGCTTGGGGTGAGCCAAAGTAGTATGGCTCCCTAGGTCCAGATCCAGTGCTTTCCAAGCATATCTGCTCTGATTGAGGTATGGCACCACCTGGTGGAAGGGATCTAATCTCATTTAAATGTTAAGGGCTGATTCTGAGTCCTGTGGATGGCCACAACTTCCAGAACAACTCCAGTCATTCCAGGAATATCTTGACTAGTTGGCATGTTTTTAATTGGTCCAAATTAGGAATATTAGGTCAACCTCTACCTTATATTATCCACAGAAACTTTCTACTGGCAAAGAACCGTCTCTACAGGTCTATTTTTTAAAGTTGGTGGTCATTTCATGAAAGTATTTCCCCGTGCTTTAGTGAGAGAAGCATCTCCTGGGTCCTTTGAGGACATAGCTAGAGGGTAGATGGACAGATTGCAAAAAAGAAATCCACTACAATGTTTCCATTTCTTTAAATCTTTAGATTCCTCCTTCTATTCCATATCAATAACAAGAGACAGAGATATAAAAATTGGAAAGAGATAAAACTATCATTATTTGCAAATGAATGAATCACCTTTCTAGAAACAGCAACAGCGTCTAGATACAAACTATTAGAACTCATAAGTCGTCTGCATCTAAAATCAACATACAAAAAAAAATAGCACTCTCACACCATCAATAACCAAGTAAAAATATAAGTTAAAATAAAATACTATTCATAATTACCAAAATATGTAAAGTATTTGGGCAGTAATGTGAAAAAAAACCTTTTATGAAGAATATAGAAGTTGATTTGAATAAATGCAGAGTGATATTCTTGGAATGAAAGGCAATATTATAAAGATGTCAATTCCCTCCAAGTTAACCAATAAATTTGATGCAATCAAAAATCAAAACTTCACATGGATTTTTTGAGAACTCAATAAACACCTCTATAATTTATTTAGAGAATGAAGATTTACGAATAACTAAGTCAATCTTTTTAAAAAAGGCATAAAGAGGATATCTCCGTTAAAATTAAACCAAAGAAAAAGAACCAGTAGGAGAAATATACAAAGAAATTTATTGCAAGGATTTTGCTCGTATGATTGTGGGGGCAGCCTAGGCAAGTCTGAAGTAGGAGGGCAGGCTGTCAGTAAAAGCAGGCGGGACCTTTCAGGCACAGCCGGAAACTGCAGTCCACAAGAAAGATTTCTCCTTTAAGGAAACCCCTGCTCTGCTTTCAAGGCCTTTAAACTGATTGTATCAGGCCCACCCAGTTTATCTAAGATCATTTTCCTTACAAAGTCAACAGACTAAAGAAATTTAATCACATCTACGAAGTACCCGTACAACACCTGGGTCAGTTTTGATTGAACAACCAGCCACTTGACATTTCAAAATCACAAAGAGGGACTTGTCCTACCAGTTTTAAAAACTTACTCCAAAGCCTTATTAATAATTTTTTTTTTAAAAGCAGTACTGTTGCAAGCACAATCAGATAAACCCTTGAAACAGGGTAACTTAGAGATCCACCTGTATATGTGGGAATTTAATAAACAATAAAAGCAGCACCACAAAGTTATTGATCAAATAAAAAGTTATTTTTGCAATAGTAACACCTAACATGGTCGAGCATTGTTTAATGACGGGGATATGTTCTGAGAAACGTGTCACTGGGCAACTGTGTGATGTGTGAGCACTTCGAGGTCACAGTGAACAAAACAACGTGAGGTTAAATCAAGCACAAGACAAAACAATGCCACCAAGAGACAGCTGCATGAGGCCGCCGCAGGCATACCATGGCGTACTGTTTTACAGCAGACTTTAAAAAAATTTTTTTTTATGTTTTGGGAAACTTTGTTATATGTAGTTTTATTATTTTGCTTTTTATCTGGTCTTTTTTGTGTGTGTATTGAAATTTTTTTTATTGTTGTTCAATTACAGTTGTCCCCATTTTTCCCCCATTACTTTCCCTTGCCCTCCCTCCACCCCCCACCTCCCACATTCAACCCTCCCCCAACCCCCACCCCCATTGCCTTTGTCCAGGTGTCCTTTATACATGTTCCTTGACTTGACTCTTCCCCTGCTCTCCCCTGTTGTCCCCCTTCCCCTCCCCTCTGGTCACTGTTGGTTTGTTCTTTATTTCCACATCACCGGGTCTATTTTGCTCCCTTGTTTGTTTTGTTGATTAGGTTCCACTTAAAGATGAGATCATATGGTATTTGTCTTTCACCATCTGGCTTATTTCACGTAGCATAATGCTCCCCAGTCCATGCTGTCATAAAGGGTAGGAGTTCCTTCTTTCTTTCTGTACAGCAAAATTTTTAATCAACAGAAAAAGTACACACTAAAATAATGGTAAATAGCACAGTAAATATATAAACCAATAACATATTAACTTATTATAAAGTGTTGTATTCTTCACATAATTGGATGTGCTATAGTTTTATAAGATGGCAGGAAAGTAGGCTTGTTTACACCAGCATCACTACATTGTGATGGCTTACGATGTCACTTGGCAGTAGGAATGTTTCAGCTCCATTATAATCTCATGGGATCACCATCACATATGTAATCTGTCACTGATCAAAACTGTATTAGAAGAACTGGTGATATCTATATGGAAAAAAATAAAATGACCTATGTCGCACACCAGCCACAATAGTGGACTTTAGATGGGATTCAACCTGAGTGTGATAGATGAAAAGAATAAATAAAAGAATGCACAGAATATCTTTGTAACTGGTGGGTAAGGAAACACTTCATACACACAATTTCTCAGCATACAAGTAGCCAGTTTAGGACCTTAATGTCCTCATCAGTAAATGAGCGACAGCTCCAGAGTTTCCTAAGACACTGAGAAGCAAGCCGTGCAGTCTAAATCAGAGCCACTGAGAAGCAAGCCGTGCAGTCTAAATCAGAGCCACCAACTCCCATGGTCCCACCACAAGGAGAAAGCAGGTGGGACACACTTCCATAGGGACTTCTTGGACTAATCAGGAGGGATTGGGACTGACTGGGGAATCTAAAGAAAACATAAATGAACAAACAAAACAAAAACAGGCTCAAGATTCAGAGAACAAACTGATGGTTGCCTGATAGCAGGTGGCTTGGGGGTGAGTGAAAAAGGTGAAGGTATTATGAAGTACAAATTAATAGCTACAAAATAGTCGTAGGGATATAAAGTACAGCACAGGGAAAATAGTCCATAATATTGTAATAACTGTGTATGGTGCCGGGTGGGTGCTAGACTTATTGGGGAATCATTCCATAAATTATATAAATGCCTAACCACTATCATGTTCACTTGAAACTAACATAAAATAATAGTGAATCAACTGTAATTGACAAATAAAAAAAGAGATGTGCCTCCATGTTCATTGCAGTATTATTTACAATAGCCAAAACATGAAAACAACCTAAATGTCCATTGATAGATAAATGTGTATTTAAGTGGAATATTATATATAACGGAATATTACTCAATCATAAAAAAATAAAATCTTGCCATTGCAACAACATGGATGGACTTTGAGGGCATTACGCTAAATGAAATAAGTCAGACAAAAAAATGATAAATACTGTATGATCTCATTTATATGTGGAATCTAATAAAACAAAACAAAACAAAAAAACTGAGCTCATGGATTTAGAGATCAGGTTGGTAGTTGCTTGAGGGAAGTGGGGACGGACAAAACGGATAGAGGGGGTCAAAAAGTACAAATATCCAGTTATAAAATTAGTAAGTCATGGGGACGTAATGTATAGCGTGGTGTCTATAGTTCATAGTACTGTGTCACATAGTTGAAAGTAGCCAGAAGAGTGGATCTTGAAAGTTCTCATCACAAGAAAAAAAGTTTTTGTGACTATGTATGGTGATGGGTAGTAACTGGGCCTGACTGTAGTGATCATTTGTAATATATACAAATATAAAATCTTTACATTGAACACCTGAAATATATAATGTTATGTCCATTATACCTCAAAAAAATAATTTTTAAAAAAGAGTCTAGGAACTGGTGTCCTGGCTTATCTGTCACTGGCCCGAATAATGTTTTGTTTGAACTTGGAAAAGGAAGCTCTTCCTCTGGGTGCACAAAGCACAGTGCTTAGATCTCAGCTCTCATGCACCCTTGCTAGGTAAGCTCCCAGCAGAGGCCTTGTTTCTCATCTGCCCCGTCTCCACTTTTTCTTGCCCACATCACTCCTCAGATTTATGCTCCACACTGCCACCACTTTTCCAAAACCTAAAAATGACCATATAACTCACCTTTTTAACCCCTCACTACCTCCCTATTGCCTAGTAAATAAAATCTAAACTCCTTAGAAAGTCATGCAAGGGTCCTCTGTGATCTGCCCCTTGCGGCCTTCTCCAGGTTATTGAATGACAACATGAGCAAAAACAAAACAAGAAACTGAAGAAAGAATGAACTAGTAAATTCCAGGACAGATGCTAAACAAAGAAGAGTGTCGAGGGGTCAGAGCCTACACTCTGTAATCAATAATCAAATTTGGAGGCAGCCTCTGGCTTTTCTCCAAGCTGTGGGAGTAAACCTCAGAGAATATTCCCAACAAGCCACATTGCTTCTTTCTGCATATACCTCCCCTACCTACAAAGCTTTTATGGTTATTTTTTACTATCTCTTTTCCTTTTATCCACACATATAGTAGTCCCTCCATATCCACGGGGGAGTGGTTCCAGGACCCTCTGCAGATACCAAAATCTGAGGATATTCGAGTCCCTTATATAAAATGGCAAATACATATAACCTATGCAGAGCTTCCTGTGTACTTTAAATCATCTCCAGATTACTTATAATATCTAATACAATGTAAATACTATGTAAATAGTTGGCAGACTGTATTGTTTAGAAAATAATGACAAGGAAAAAAGTCTGCATGTGTTCAGTACAGACACAACCACCATAGGTCTAACTATGTGTCAGCAACAATGTAACATTTTGGGGAATATTTTTGATCTGTTGTTGGTTGAATCCATGGATGTGGAACCCATGGATATGGAGGGTCAACTGCTTTCCCATCATTAAGACCAGTGAGGTCTGCCCTCTTAGAGTCAACCCAGTCGCTGTTTACTTTCCATTCGTACTGCCATGGGAGTCCAGTTCTAATCACTTCATATTTATCGTACACATCCCATGTGGCCACTCATTCAATAGTCTGACCCTGTTCCAGGGGCTGAAGATACAAACGCAAATGACACATAAGCCCTCCAGCCTGACTTCCATGTCTTTTCCAGGACAATCTTCCCTACTTTCAGCAAGTCAGTCAGGTACTAAAAAAGGCAATCTATTCTAAATTCTGTTCTAAATCTTTTCTGTTCTATCAGTTCTAAATTCACACTTTGCTTTCCTTCATTCTCTCAACAAGTCCCCTGTTCTCAAGGAACTTACAGTCTAGTGGAGAAGACAGACATAAAAACCAAAATCACATAAATAATTATGGCAATGTGTGGTTGCCTCTCAAGTGCCCCCCACTAGGGACCTGGCTGGGAACCCAGGCATGTGCCCTGGCTGGGAATCGAACCAGCAACCCTTTAGTTCACAGGCTGGCACTCAATCCACTGAGCCACACCAGCCAGGGCCCAATTTAGTTTCTAAGATACTTATACTCCAGATAAGTGACTTGATGAGGCCCTGACAAATGGTGATGGGGGTGGGGGAGATAGAGAAGAAAAAATGAATTTTTTAAAGATTTTATTTGTTTATTTTTAGAGAGAGGGGAAGGGAGGGAGAAAGAGAGGGAAAGAAACATCAATGTGTGGTTGCCTCTTGCATGCCCCCACCTGGGAGATGTGGCCCACATCCCAGGCATGTGCCCTTTAGTTCCTAGGTCAACACTCAATCCACTGAGCCACACCAGCCAGGTAAACTCTTAAAATAAAAGAAGTAGAATTGATAATGATGGGAAGAAAGAAGAAAGTTTTAGCAGAGTCATTTAGAGGGCAGAAGAGAGGTAGAATATTAAAATTATTTTAATTTCAATTTGGACGTGTTAATTTTTATAAGACTCTGAAATATATTCCAGTAACATATATACAGTGGAATATTACTTGGCCAAATAAAGAATGAAATCTTACCATTTGATAGAGCATGGATGGACCTACAGGGTATTAGGCTAAGAGAAGTAAGTCAGACAGAGAAGGACAAATACCATATGATTTCACTTATATGTGAAACCTAAAGAGAAAAATAAACAAATAAAATAAATATTCCAGTAGGCGACTGAAATTTAAGCATAAAGCTGAGGATGGTGTTCAATGCTGTAAATATCAATTTGGAAACCATAAGCATATAGGTCCCTAATTGAAACCATGAAAGTATATGAGGTTGGCTCTGGATAATATGTGCAAAGATCTTGATTCTTCACCAAATCTGTGGGTCTCAGTTACCTTAAATACTGATGCTGTTCCAGATGACTATTTTAAACCAAGCAAGAATCGAATCACTCATTCTTTCAACTCAATAATAAAGATTAATAACCCAACTAACAAATGGGCAAGGTTTCTGAATAAACATTTCTCCAAAGATCTACAAATGTCAAAAAACGAAACAAAACAAAACCCACACGTGAAAAGATGCTCAACTTCGTTATTACAGAAATGCAAATCAAAACCACAGTGAAATACTACTTCACATCCATTAGAGTGGCTAGAATTAAATGGTAGTTTCTCAAAAAGTTAAACAGTGTTACCATATAACAGAGCAATTTCTCTCCTAAGTATACTTCAAAAAAACTGAGCATGGAAAATGTATGTTGATACAAAAACTTGTCCATGAATATTCATAGCAGTATTATTCATAATAGGTGAAAAACAGAAACCATCTAAAATCTATCAACTAATGAATGAATAAAAGGGGATGTATTTATACAACGGAATATTATTCAGCGATGAAAAGGAATGATTTCACTTATAAGAGGAATCTACAGAACAAAATAAACAGAACTGAAACAGACTCATAGACACAGAGAACAGGTTGCCAGAGGGGAGAGGGTTGGCACTGGGTAAAAAGCTGAGGGGTCAAGAAGTACCAATCGGCGCTTACAAAATAGTGGAGGGGATGTATAGAACAGCATCAGGAATAGAGTCGATAATATTGTAATAACTGTGTACGGTGCAGGTGGCCCTGGAAATATCAGAGGGCACATTTTGTAAAGTAGATAATTGTCTAACCACTATGCTGTAAGCTGAACATATAACTATTTGTCATAGTTTACAAATTGTGTTTACCAGACTCCTTGTTAAGACCACAAACTTCTTCAGAATGGAGATTATGTCTGACTTTAGTGCATGAAGATTTGGTATAGTGCTTTGGCTTTAATACATACTCAAATGAAACGTTTATTCAAGAAGGAAAGATCTACAATTAAGACTAAATAAACGCAAAGTGCTGAACCCAGGTGCAGGGAAAACTGCCCTCTCCAGCCAAAAGAAGGCACAAAAACAGAAATTAATAAAGTGAAAAAAAGAAATGAAAGATGGGAAAAAAGAGGGGGGCATCTCCTTCCTTCCGTCGCTGACTACGATGGTTTCCCTGGAAAGTTCCACAAAGCAGTCAGGGGTTGCTGGGCGGCATGAGTGAGCCCCGTGGCCACCACCACAAAGGTCAAACAGCGTGCTCACTTTCCCGCCTCACAGAAACAGACAAGAGGGCAGGCCCCCCGAGAGACGGTGTGACGTCACATCCGGCTGGAGGCGCGCCGTCGCTCTTAAGGAAAACGAGCGCGGAGGGGAGGGGCCAAGAAAGCGCGCGTTCTGGGTGGGGGTGGAGCCGGGTTAAAGACGCTGCGTCACGTCCGGGAGACATAGATCCCGTGTGGAGGTGGTGCGGTGCAGTTGTGTTCCTAGCGGCTTGGGAAGTAGTGTGTTCAGTGTGTTCTGGCACGCTGTGGCGGAACCCCTGTAAAGAAGAAGCAAAAGGTTGGCATCTTCGATTGAAGCGCTTCGAACCGAGCGGCGGCAGCAGCTAGGAGTCATGAGCGACAGCGGAGAGCAGAACTACGGCGAGCGGGTACGTGGAGGTGCTGCAGGGGGCGGCTGTGTGGTCCCAGTTTCTTGCATCTGTTTCCAGACCCGTCGGCCTCGGACCGGGAGACGGGCGATTTTGGCTCCGAAGTCTGAGGCCGGGGTGATGGGAGTCGGGTTAAAAAAGCCTTTGTGGATAGTGTTTTTAGTCATGAAGAGGCTGCAGGCAGGTTTGTGTGGCTTCGTACCCGAGTTGACGGTTTTTTCCGTTATAAGAGGGGATTAAAAATGGCCGCTGCGTCCCCTCGGTGTTGGGGGAGGGGAGCGGCATCTTATTTCGCCGTTGCTCTCCTGCGAAGCCTCGCCGCGGCCATCTTGGGCTGGCGGGCTGGGCGCGCTGCCAGAGGCACAAAATGGCGCCGGAGCCGCGCGTTCTCGCGGCCTGGGCTCGCGCCTGGCAAGGCTCCTCAAGGGTTAGGGGAAAAAGGCGACGTTCTTTGGGGTCTTTAGGTTAACGGCTGTGTAGGTTAAGAAAGGGTCGTCTTACGGACCCCCAAAGAGTGAAATTTAGTGTGTTCTTGGGGATTCTTTTCGGTTGGGGAGAACTAATTTGAGG